>CM032639.1:22070119-22295331 GCA_019097785.1 Fraxinus excelsior | reverse complement strand
GACCCCAATATAACAATAAGATAATGAATAGTCATTATCTTTCATTTATTTCAAATTGGCCCATTTATCAATCTAAAACAAACTTTCGATCTCTACACTTTAATTCCATGAAACCTAATATCCATTAGTCAAAATTTATCTTTAGTGGATCACTTTAATTGACTATTTTTCTTTAAATAATAGCACCACACATTTTAATATATTATATGTGGCCCCAAATATGTTAGAATTTTCCAACATGTTTGGTCCATAAATTTATGATGAAGTGATGTAAGATGTTTTTAGTTGATTTCAAATGGATCCTCCTCCATGAGATCTAAAGTTTAGGAAGGAAGATAATCAATAAATAAAGATCGGAGTGCCTGGAGCTAAAATAATCTATGTCCTGCACATTAAATAGAAGAACTCTTATCATTTCTACTCCTCTATTAAAAGAGGGAATCCGCAGTTTACTGTTCATTTATGGCCTATTTTGATTTTCCCTGTTTATCCCCAGTTTTTTAACAAATTCCTCCTCTCTGTCCTCTATCTATATAGGACAATCTATATATTAAAAAGAGTTACTGTTCGTAGGAAAAAAAGGGTGGCGCCGAGAAAAAAAATAGACTCCGAGAATTTGCTTTTACCAATGTAAAATAAAATGTAGGCGCCGAAATTTACTGTATTTTCTTTCTTTAGTCGGTCGTGATTTTCGCCGCTTTTTTGGAATTGGATATTAAATATAAATAAGAAGAAAAAAAACAGCACAAAAAAAAAAAAAAAAAAAAATAAACATTTTGTTTTTGAAAGCGATCCGCTGTTTGCGGTGAGGTTTGGAGATAAAAAAAAAAAAAAAAGAAAAAATAAAAAAAAGAAAATTCTTCCAAGCTGCCGCGTTGCGGAGGTTTGAACGAGAGATCAGAAAAAAAAAAAAAAATAAAAAAAAAAAAAAATAAATTAGATAACTCGCTGCGCGAGGATGGTTTGAAGTGAAAAAATAAAAAAAATGAAAAAAAAAAAAAAAAAAAAAAAAAATAAATAAAAAAAATTTTTCAAAAGCCTCCGGCGTCGCCGGAGGTATAAAGTTTGACCTACCTGGCTGCGCGGAGGTGCTTGCCTCCGCCAGCGGAGGTTCACACCTCCGCGCGCGGAGGTGCTTAACTCCGCGCGCGGAGGCGTTCAACTCCGTCCGCGGAAGTACTCAACACATTCGACACATTCGGATTACATGCAATTTGTCTGTCTAATTCAGCCAACTCGGTAAATTTTTTTTTTTACGATTTCTATTCTATTTAAATATTGAAGATGTAGAATAATACTGAATTGAAAGAAGTATTGAAACAAATAAACAACATTGAATAACAAGCAATAAAAATTTCTTCTTATTCCTATATTCTTAAACATAATCACTTAACATTTTATTTGAACGCGAAGATGTAGAATAATACTAAATTGAAAGAAGTATTGAAACAAATAAACAGCATTTGAATAACATCCATTAAAAATTTCTTCTTATTCCTGTATTCCTAAACATAATCACTTAACATTTTATTTAAAAGCTGAATATATAAAAGTAACATAAACATTTTTTTACACAAGCACTCACCGCTGAACAGTATGAAAATGATGAATTATTTTCTTATTTAAACGCTGAATATATAAAACTAACATAAGTACTCACCGCTATGAAAATTTCGAATTCCAGTGGAAATCAGTTGTTTAGTTGCTTCAAGAACAGTTGTTTACTTCCTTCTTCACCAGACAGAATGAAATGGAATAAATATGAGTCAAATTTCTTGGCAGGCGGAGGCTAATTACTTTGTTTCTCTGCCTTTTTTTTTTTTTTTTCTAATTTTGTGCTAATAATTTACTCAAGGGAGATGTGATACTGGGTTTTGTATGATTGATAAACAAGGATTAATTGGAATGGCGGCAGATTGGAGCAGATATTGTTAAGAGAGCATTCAGTTATCCATTGAAGTTAATAGCCAAAAATGCTGGGATAAATGGAAGTGTTGTGATAGAGAAGGTGAGGCTTGACTCAACTGCTTTCGTGCCATGTTCAAAATTAATCGTTCTAGAGCTTGTATCTGAATTGTGTTCAATTGACATGAGATTCTTTGTTTAGGTGTTGGCCAATGATAATCCTAAGTATGGTTACAATGCCGCAACTGGAACATACGAGGATCTAATGGACCGCTGGCATAATTGACCCCACAAAGGCAAGTTCCTTTACTGCATCTTGTTTCTAAACATCAAAGTGGTATGAATTTTAATTAATATGGTTCAACTAACTTGTTATTTAGCACGTTAACTCAGTTTTGATGTTTATTTGTAATTAACTGAGCATTGACATTTAGTGTTCCATCCTTAAATCGTCAACGTGTAGTTTAATGAAAAGTTGGGCATTTAGTTACTTATTTCTTCATGGATCATGTAGCATAAAAAAGTCTTGATAGAGATCTCCATTGGAAGAAAATTGATAGATTTTCGTGTTGATAATACTCGTGTTATGTTCTCGTATTCTGAGGCCTCTTTCAAATGATTAGCGTATTTTCAAGGTTAAAATATAGTTATTTCGTTGCGAAGAAGGGAAATTAAAAGCGTTGTCCGATCAATAAGGGTTAATATATAGAATTGTGTAAAACGGTTAAAGGTCGGACTTTCTGATGATGATTGACGGCGGGGGAGGGACCTGAACCCTAAATAAGTTCTGTTTGCTTTTGTTTCTTTTCACTTACTACATCTTTAGAAATTCGATTAATGCTCATTGGAAGTGAAACATTAATTTCGTTTTAAGTAAATGATTTGGATACTCATAAATAACACAATAACCTCTTACCTTTTTTAGATTTTGTTTAGAAGTAAGAGAGTATAATGTTGTCTAGGATACGATATATAAGGCCTTTTACTCCTAATGTTCAGCTTTTGGTCCCATGATGAAGATGGGCTGAACTGATATACACTGTATTTATGTTTTTTTAGCAGGCATGCTGATGTTTCTGGGACTATAACTCATAGGCTCATGTTTTTCATGCGTGATTTAGTCACTGGATATGGTGGAACTGTCAGAAATTCTTATGCGAATGAAATTGTTCAATTCTCCTGTAGTTCTGATATTTTCAGCTCTTTATTGTATCTCCTAATCCTGTATTCTATTTTGATCAATCAATATGATATTTAAGGTTTTTATTTTACGTTGTTATTATCATTATATACACGCTAATAAATATATAATAAGTACAAAACTCGTGCATCGCACGAGGCGCCAACTAGTTATAGAGAAATGAATAAACCCAATTAATGTAGAAAGCATAATTTATATCCTTGATTGGTGGATATTAAAATCAAATTTTTAGTAGATTTTCACAAATTTTGATGAAATGTGTGGTTGAAAAGTTATGGATCACATGAAATATGTTATTTAAGATTTATTATTGCCATTGATTTTGATAAAAATCAGGATTTTAGTCCCTACCAAATATGAGCTTAATTTCATATTCTTTCTACTATATGGACCTTGCTTTTATTTTGTAATTTTATAAGGGAAAAATTCATATCTAAAATGTATTATTTACCTCAATTCAAAAGTAAGGTAAATAGTTTGAAAATTCAAAAATCAGGTATGAATTTAATTAATTAAAAATATTTATTAAATAAAGATAATAAAGTCACAATTTGTGATTAATGGTCACAGATTCATAATTATAAGTTAGGGTCCGTTTGATTGCAAAGGTGGAAAATAGGTGGAAAGAAAATGTTTTACTGATAATTGAATTACCTAGAATTTGTTTTGCTAGGAATTGTAATTAATTATGTTTGATTGGTATAATTTTCTATCTGGAAAATGTTGAAAGTTTGGTGTCCGTTTGGCTTCTTTTTTATAAAAATTGTTCATTAAAGTGATAATTTTTCTACCAATACGTCTAGAATTTATTCTAATTACCAAAAAGTAAAAAAAAATAAAAATTAAATAATTAGAAAAAATTACCATATTCGTTTGACTTTGTTTTACATAGAAATTGTCAACAAAAATGAAAATTCTTTTCACAATAGTTGATAGAATTGGTTGTCATTACTATAAAAAAAAAGGTAGAAAATGTTTTCCCACCTAATAGGTGGAAAAACAAAATCAAGCTTTTGTGCATCAAATGATTGTACCTAGAAAAAGGTGGAAAACATTTTGTCAAGAAGAGAAACGCTATCAAACACTCTTAATTGACAAAAGTTAGAAAACATTTTCCTTTTCCACCTTTTTTCCTACCTATCAAACGGACCCTTACAGATTTATTTACTGGTCACATATCGTCAAATTTTTTTATCACAAATTATTTCGAGGTCACAAATTTTTAAATTAGTTGGTTGCGAATTATTTTTGAGTCACGTATTATTAAATTTTTAGGTCATAGTTGAGTAATTGGTCACAAATATTACCAAATATTTGGTCACATATTACAAAACATTTGGTCACATTATGGCCACTTTAGACCACCCTCACCACGCCGCTGGTAAGAAAAATTAAAACTTCCACAATTATACGATAATATACAGTATTCTAACGTGTTAAAGGAAGCAAAGTTTTTAATTATAGTATTGTTCAATTATATTGACCATTGGTAAACACTTTGCATGTCCTAAGAGGCTCGTGTTTAAAAAGTGATGTGGATGACTATCTCAACTTTATTTAGTTTTGGAAAAAAAAAATTATTCAATGAATTCCTTCAGTAAGAGTCTAAATTGGTGTACATTTTGTGGAAGTGAATGTTTCGTGTTGTTGAAGAAGGAAAAAAAATATTTTTTATGCATATAATAAAATAATAAAGTTCATAATAATGTAAGGGAGATCAAAGGAGACAAAAGACATTCGACAATAAATCCGACTTAGGGGTGAAATGCCACTAAAACCCAAAGCTAGCTGATTTTTCCTAAATGCGTTGAGGTGCAGAAGTTGACTGTAAATCTAGGGATAAAACAATGTTTCAGTGCGCGCCGCAATAGCAATACCTCCTTAAGTTGTCGAAAGTATTCGTAATAAGATATTGGCTATCTTATCAATAAAATTTTCATTTATTCGAGATCTTTGCAAATGTAGCAATCCGGAATAAACTACGAGACATTATGCAAGTGAAATTAACATTTACATGTAAATATTAAAAAATAAGATATTCGATCAATAAATCTCACTTGATCGAACCGATCTTGAGAAGAATTTAGAAGCCAGGATGCACCAGAGAGTGAGAGAGAGAGATGATTGGCTAGGTTTGACCTGCTCGAAAAGGTTTTCTCCCTTTATCTTGCGTCTCTACGTCTCCCTCCATTTCACCTTTGTCGTGGTAATTTAATCCAATAAGAAAGGGCGTTAGAATTACAAATTCAAACCGCAACATTAAAGGTGATAATAGAAATAAAATAAGAGTGATTTCCAACAAAAATCATTTTTTTTTTACATTATAAAATATATTTATAATTGGAAAATGAATATCTTTATGTCGAATTAGCAATTGATCACTTTCTATCGAACTAACATTAGCATATGTCTACAACACGCCATAGTGGTAAAATATCAAAAACCATTGGTAATTTCACTTATCGTTTATATTGAGTGTGCTAAATTGTGTCCAACGATAATACATCTTTTGCAAAACATATACACCAGATTTTGTGGTCGTACAATCCTAATAGAATATTAAGGTCTTATATTTTGTTTGCTAAAAGTCTAAATAAACAGTAAATATAGAAGAAAATAAATTAAAATATTGTTAATTACATTCAATACTGCGTTATGTTTTGAATTGAATAAACTTGACAATACTCACCAATTTTGTAGGCTAAACAGTACCTTAATATCATAAAGCCGCCAAAATTTACTTCTTGGAAATAGGCTTCTGAATAGTTCTGTTACGAGTCCAATAGAGCTTAGGGACATAACTTCGACAAACTCCAACAATCGAAGGTCTATTTCATAGTGTTGCCAAACACCTCCCAATCTACTTGTAGGCTAATTTATCAAGCCCCAGTTCTACTAAACATTTTTTAGATTATAAGCTGGTTAAAAAATAAAGTTTGATCAGCTTATAATCTCAAAAGGCTTTGTCGAACAAGGCTTTGGGTTTCAAATTACGAATTTCCCAAAGATTTTCCAATTAGACAAGGAAAAAAAGGAGTATTTGAATCAGTAAAAGTCTAAAAACAACCCCTTGAAAAATAACTTGACTTCCACAACAATATTTTACCATAAAGAATGCTACATGTACACCCTATTTTTTACCTAATCTTTTACCTATACTCACAATAGAGTGTGGTGATCACACATTTCGGAGTTTTTTTATTCACGCAGGCGGCAGGCCCCGTGTTCATGTGAGGAGGATGTAACATTTTCGATACAAATAGAATTATCCATTTTACCATTGGGCACCACGATACGTTCCTTCGATATCTGGTTGATGTTTAAATCTTTTGTAACTAATCTCAAATTTGTTGAGAATAAGATACAGTACTTTACTAGTATCAATATTCTGGGAAAATAATAAGCATATAATCATGTTCCGTAAACTTGCCAAGTTTCAAATATTATAGCATACATTCAAACTGATGTTCTCTATAAGCCATAAAACAATCACCGTACATACTTGAAAAAACTAAAATTAAAAGCCATAAAATATACCAAAACGAACATTTCAGAAATCTAAAATAAAACGAAACATGTTTCTCTTTTAGTTTTAATGTCTGAGTCACGAATAATCAAAGCAGTTAAGCCACAAATATTTCATGCAGCCTCCAACCGTTTCTTTTCCCTAAAACAAAAGCTACAGCCAAAAAAATATGAGTAGAAATGGAAAAAACTCTTTTTGAGTGATAACTGCCTGAGCAACTCATTGTGAAGGCCTGTTGTGGGCAGAAAATAGCCGTACATAAGCACCTTACAGTTCATCCTACAAAATAGAAGCACAAGTGAAATTAGCAACAAGAAAAATGTGACCAATGAATTTTGAAGTGACAAAACTGAAGAAACTCTTACATGTACAT
Organism: Fraxinus excelsior; assembly: GCA_019097785.1. Lineage (NCBI taxonomy): Eukaryota > Viridiplantae > Streptophyta > Magnoliopsida > Lamiales > Oleaceae > Fraxinus > Fraxinus excelsior. The sequence continues at coordinate 22,288,326 of CM032639.1, read as the reverse complement.
CATCGTCCACTGAGGCGGCTTCATCTTCCGTTGAGTCTGTTTTGGAGTCATCATCGGTCTCATTGCCTTCTGCATCATCAGCATCATCTTCTCCATCCTCAGCCTGGAAACGGAAAGGGCTGCAGATCAGGATGCAAGGAAAAAGAAAAGAACACTCTAGTCTTTGGGGGGAAAAAAGACGCGAGGAAACTTACATCAGAATCAACTGGATTATCCTTTGATTCCTGAATTTGAAAAAGAGAAACATTAAGAATCGTGCAAGACAGAAAAAAGATTGTTTATGGAACAACTTCCATCCTCAGGTAACTGGCTAATAAAATGTACCAGAGAAATAGAAAGAGGATTCCACTCAACAACAGCATATTCAATCATAACAAGTAAACAAAATGATACCTCCTCCTCTCTCTTCTTTTCTACCTCGTCAAATGCAGCCTTCTCAGCCTGCAGAATCAATATAATTCGCGTGTTAATAACCAGATAATTGTTTCCTTTCCTTGGTAGGTAACAGTGCATTTTGAGAAAAGGTGGAAGAGTAGAGGCTTTCATAAACAAATTCCACGTACATCTTTTTGCTTGCCCCATGTTTCTTCGGCTAGCTGCTTAGCATACTCAGGATCATCACATACCAAGACATTGTCGAACAAGGTTCCAGATTTCACCTTAAAAGTGTGAATAATTGCTCAGCTAATTGTAAGTTGTTTAATTGAAAAAAAAAAAACATACATCAAAGACAAGATATTTCTTTTACCTGCCACAACTCAACTCCTACATACTTCAAATTCGGGTATACATAGAGGTCTGGGTCATCTATGAAGTCTGTAATAACAACATTCAAAATTTGTCACATTTAATACTTCATGGTGCTAATGAGATGCAAAAAAAAAAAAAAAAATGCTAAAAGAGAAACTAAGTACCAGGGTTATCAATCATTGGTGCCTTCCATTTGCCTTTGTAGTTGGGGTTCTTGAGTTTCTGATGAATGGCCAAAGTTAGTTGTAAGATGTCAAATTCATTAATGTCAGTGAACCAAAATTTAGAGTCCGCAAACCTTTGGCTTCCATGGGCCCTTGTACTCGGGGTTGGGAATAGTTGGCGCAGTCCACTCACCATCCTCCTCATCATCCCAGTCCTCAGGCTGCAGTAGCAAAACATCTTACTTGGGTAAGTATTAAAGTATATAGCAAGTAGACTTTGATACATGGTATTGCAAGGGAAAAAATAAACTGAAAGTTGCATTGGTTACCTTTTTGGCATCAGGATCTGGAATCTCTTTTGGGATGTCATCATAACCCTTCAGAAAGAGAAAATATATGAATTAGTTAACAAATCAACATAAAATGGAGCTCTTATGATATTTTACATTTTAAAATAAGCATGGAGGACAAATTTTTTTTAGTTCTTTTACCTCTGGCTTCTTGTCTTCAGGGTCAGGAATGTATTCCTTATCATCCCAATCTTCAGGCTGTCATTAACATCCAAATGATATATTATTAAACATACCTAGCTAACAGGCATACATAAATTGAAATGAATTTCTCATAAATGCACAGAGTTTACCTTCTTTGCCTCAGAATCCTTGATCTTCTTTGGTGGGAGAAGATCCCAATCTGAGTACAAGCTACCAGACTGCTTTTCCACATTGTCTACGAGGATGCTGTAAGTAGCATCAGGCCGAAGGATAAAAGTATAGACATGAGTTAGTTGGTCAGTCTCACATGGGACTTCTTTCTTGATCAGATGATTTGTATCATTGTATGTGAGAATTGCATGGACTTTCTTGGTGCTGTAACCACAAATATCTGGTCCAAACATGATGCTGAAGACAACAATACAACTAATCAGCATCTTAAGCAGAGATAGAAGTTTACAATAGAAAAAGTTCAAGATGAAAATAGCATCTGTTTCGTAACCTGTATGGACTATCACCACCGAATTTCTTCTGATCTACTTCACCACTGAGCAATTTCATGTATCCACCACCACAGTCGAGCTTCTGTTCATGTTTGACGGAGAACTGAAACACTAAGGGTTTATCCTTGTTGCTGAATTCAGGAAACTCTGCAGAGATGGCATAAAACCTGTAGTCTTCACTGGTCTGGATACCTGCATTATAGACGGCTGAAGTTAATACAGTTCAAATGCTATATTTAAGGATACACATGTACATGCTTGTACGTTGCAGAGGCATGTCACATGTCGGCATTTATACCTTTATCATTTAGGTCTCCATTCCATTTGCCAGAGGTGTAATTCCACTCTCCAGCCATATTCTCATCTTTCTTCCAGTCAGATTTGACCCATCGATTCTCCCATCCATCTTTAGAATTCATATAGCAAACATATCATCAGTAAAATAAATAATGAATACAATAATTAAACCTTTTTATTTCATAAAAACAGCAGAACATAACAAAATTCATTTTTTTCAACAGATTAAAGAAAGCATGAAGCACTTTGTTACAAACAGGGAAATGTGACTTTTTTGACACAAAAGCTCAACCTTTTACACTGAGTAACACCTAAACGAAGTTTGCCGCCTCTGACCCCACCTCCAACCCCAACATTGTCTAAGGACACAATATGTGTAGCTTAAATATGCATTCACGAATACATTCATACACGCAGACATAAATGCAGCAAAAATTTTCTCATGTCAAATAGAAGTTATTAAGGATCGTATTGAACTCTAGCACTAAACCATCAATTCTGACTATCTGAGTATTACATACATTTAACGTTTATTGAAACAGATCGATTAAAAATCGAAGTACTGAAATCTAGACCAAGTCCACAGTAATTTTTCAATATAAAAATATTAACACGTTTCCATAATATTTAGTCAAACCGACGTTCACACATTGAATAGATCGAACGCTTCGTCTATAAATTCAGCATTTTCATAATCAGGCCAAAAAGTATACATATAACGAGCGGTTTCATGAAAATTAACACGGATATATCCATAAACGTTTTTATTCGTACATTTTGACCTCAAATCCTTTAATCAAAACGATAAGACAAACTTCAATTTATATCCAAAATGCAACATAAATTAGGATAATACAGAAAATTAATTGAAACTGATAGAAAATGAAGTCAAAATTAGCAAATTAAAATCATCTCAATTAATTAAAAAATTATAGTACCTTCGAAGCGCTCTTCGAAGATGACTCCCGCAGATGAAACCGCGAAAAGAAGAGAGACAGCAATGGCTAGAGAGAGCGAATTAGGGTTTAACATCGGTACTCTTCTCTGTAGTATCGCCATGAATGGTTTTGAGATAGACTGAGAGAGCACTGTTTATATACATGGATCGTTCTTTGGGATTTACGCTGGGTTTGGATTGAGTACTGTCAAGCTTAGGTGGATAAGTTTACGACGTGTTCAAATAGAAAAATGACACGTCGGATTCCCTTGTCATGGATTCCACGTGGCGGGTCTTTACCAGGAAATTAGCCTTTTTTATATAACCATTTTTTTCAAAATACATTTTTCTTCAATTTTTAACCACACATTTTTAATAAAATAATATTACACATAATTCAAATATTTTTTATTCATTTTTAATTACAATTTTTCATAGATATACTATTTAAAAATAAATGTTACACTAATGGGACTCAAACAGGCCCATACGAGTTGGAGCGGAAATTTGTGCAAAATGACGAGTTTATCCTTGGCTTTTGGTTAGTTATTAGAGATTGCAATCACAACAGTTTAGGTGTATTTGGTAGAAATTAAAATTAAAAAACTAGCAATTATTATTGACTTTTATTAGACGAGTGAGAATCAATAACGGTCATATTTTTAATTTTAATTGGCTTTTTAGCTCCACCAAATAGGCTCTTTAATTTTTACTTTTATTTTTCATCAAATCACTTTATTCTACCATTAACTCGGAAAACTGAAATGACGTGAAAGTTGGCATGATAAATAAATATAATCTTATGTTAATCATCGACTTCAGGACTTCATTACTTAAAAGGTTTTGGATTGAACGTTCGATTGGTCGATTGTGACAAAGTAAAATACAAAAACCCACCTAAATTGAAGCACAAATTCGAGAATCTCAATGATCTTTCTATCCTCAAAACATAAACGGGTCAAAACAACTTTCTAACACTAAAGGCGGCAATGCTAATCGACGAACAACCTTTGATTGCACATTGTCCGCACTAGTTTATTAGAAGTATGGATGGTTTTGGCACATGACAATATTATAAAGGCGAATAAGGCAATGGGTAGCAAACATGATTTTGGGTAGGCCAACAAGATGATGGATGATACATATAATACCAAGCTGGCCTGCACGCCACTTTAAAAATGCTTAATTTGGAAGCCACCCAAAAGTCAGATTTTTTTAGGAAAAAGGATTATATGTATTTTTTTTTTTAAAGCGTGTCTGGGACGTATTTATTATTCGGTTTAAATTATAAATAGATAGAAATGAACGGTAAATAATCAATTAGTACTTATAGTTAATCGAAATATATGAATGAAGAGTGGCTTCAGAGTTTATAAATAATTTATAAACCTGAGCCAAATATAAGCTTAGCCATCATCTCGACGCCTTTTTCTTACGAAAAATGTATTCTAGGGTGGTCACATCACAATGCAATCCCTAATTCATTAAGATATTTATGCTCAACTTCCATTTATACCATGTGTTGACGTTTGTGTATTTGTGGAGTAGAGGGCAAAATTGGGAAAGAAAATGAAAAACTTCGTTGCATACAATAATAAGTCATATTTGTGTACGGTGATATTGATTGAAGCAATAACTTTTGAACCTACAATAATCATATTTTTCAAAAAAATACAGAAGAAATTGAGCCCAAACAAGCGTTTAATGTTATTAGATACTCATCTTTCTATTCGCCCAACGTTTATTGAAAGTTTTGAGATTCAATTTTAAAAAAAAAAATGCGTCAAGAAATCATTGATTAGATAAATAATGATCCACGAAAATAGAAGATCTTATTCTAAGAGAAATACTACTCATAAAATGAATGCAAGCAAGTTTAGTATGTTTAGTGATTGAGTAGGTAGACTAGAAATAAATATTAAATTTAAGAGACCTCCCACGAGTTTTAGAACCGTGCTATACGAACACCTCGATTGACACCTTGGATAACTGAACACACACCTCAAGGGTCGAGCATTATTTTATTCACGCGGAACCCACACGCAATGTGAGGGTCGGTCACCCAAAGTGTCACCCATTTTCAAATAATGTGGCTTTACTTTGAATTTTATCGTTGATTCAGTCACAAGTGTTTAGAGAATATTTAAGGTACATAACTAGTTCAATTGTTATGTTATTTTTATGAAGCTCCTGTTTGTCTCTCGTTAAAATTATAGTATATATTTTTCTTTTTTTAATAATACATTTTTTAATAAAATAATATTACATGTAAGTTGAAAAAAATTCCTTCTTTTTTAATCAACAATTCTAAAAAAAATACTATTTCAAAAATTATAATATCAAATATTGGGGGAGAAATAAAATGTTTGCTATTTGATTAGAATAATGTTATTTGTAATATTATTGTAGTTGTCCGACAGGTTTTTATTTGAAACATTAATTTTTTATAATTTTATTGTTTCAATTAATAAGTTAATTTATCAATAACAAATTGACACGAATACTGCAGTCCGGACTATGAATAAATAGCATTTACATGCAAAGTACCCCAAATTGGTTGTGTAACGTCTTTTAACTTTAAGCACCTTAGCGTAATTTAGCCATATTCTGTGTCTTAAACCCCTATATGCAGTTTTGGGGGGTTTTACCCTCGTAACTCATGATCAATCTCACCGTACTGCACCAAAAGAATGTCGTTTTGTTTGCTACAGAGATTGCGAAACCAGAAATCATCCCTAATCTTCAGTAGCCCCAACTTATTTACCCATTTCTACTCATCTCTCTCTGAACCCTATTATCAAAATTCACCCACTCTGATTCATAAACAGTCAATTCTAGCATCTGGTCGTGTTTTTTGTTGTAGAAATAATGGGTTCTCTTCACTTTTGCGTGAGAATTTAAACATTCCATGTGGGTCTGTTTCTGCGCGTTTATTGAGTTCGCAGGCTGAAGTTGAGCAATCCACTTCTGATGGGCTTACGGTGGAGGGTATCATTGCTAATGGTTGGATCATATATGATAAGGATGAGAGTGATTGGAAGAGCCATGCCTCTGCCATTGCTCAGTCCATTCATCTTATCAAGAAACGCCTGAGGGTACATGTGATTCTATCAGTTCCACATAATTCTACGTTTCATCCAATTGTAAACTTGTTTACTTAAAAGTTTTGAAATTTCTTGAGAATTTTGTGCTCTGTGCATTGCGGTTTTCCTGCTATTGGTTATTGTTTATCACTGTGATTTGGTTTGAAGTTCACCACTTTTCCTTCTTTTGATAAATAAAAGGTTTATAATAGCTTGCTGTTGAGATAAGTTATTGATTTTATCATTTTCTTTTAATCGGAATGAGACTAAATTAATTGACACTCGGATGATTCTGATCGATTCTTACTAATATCACACGCTTATGGTCATTGTCAGATTCTATGTATGTTTCAAATGCAATAATTTACTAATGTGTTTTTGATTACTCTGGTTTATGTTGTTGGTTTTGCACTATTATCAGTTATTCAGTTTATTTCTTGTGTCAACAATGAAATTTATTCTTCCTTTTCTTTTTTTTCCTTGTTTGCTGACAGTGGAAAAAGTTAATACATAGGCTGGAGATATTATCAGACCAGCTGAATAAGCCAGACCTATGGGATGATCCTGTATATGCAGGGAAGATAAGCCGTGAACATGGTTCACTTATGGGAAAAATGAAAGAGGTTAATGCATTTGAGCAAGAACTACTTGAGCATATTGATATGATAAAACTTGCTCGGGAAGAGAATGATGCAGAATTGGAATCGGTGGGGCCTCAATTATTCTCTTTCTTGGCATGTATCCTTCTTTTCTGTTTATAGAGTTTTCATAATGCTTCTACTTTTGGCAGGAAACTACTCATTTCTATTATTTTATTATTCTTTCCAAACTTCAGCTGGCTTCAATAATGCCTAGCACATTTTTTTCAAAAATGATTGTATCATAAATCTTAATTTCCCCTATCTAGGTCTCTTGGAAAGCTTAGTTGGATCATATGATGTATTTGGTCCTAAATTACCATTGAATTAAATGACTTTAGTTTGTCGGGGGTTAAAATTTGATTTGTGTGTGTGTGTGTGTGTGTGTTAATATAATGGAATTTAAATAACAATAGATTAATTCATATAATAATTTAAGTACAAGAAAATACAAATAGAAAAGTTGGTCTTTGGAGAGTCGCATGGAATGCTTCCCTTTTATGTTGTGTGTAATACTGAAGTAATCTATATTCACAATTCATTTTGGTGGTGTTTTAGTTTTGGGGATGATGTAAATATTGAAAAGATGATTCTGTCCTCATGAGTTGCATGCGAGATTAACTTATTATTCTTCTAATTAAAAGGAATCTCTAAAGGCTCTACTTACAATGAGAAAAAACATCAAGGAAAAAGAGCTTGAAGCTTTGTTAGTTGGGGAGCATGACACTTCTTCTTGTTTCATTGAGGTAAACTTTATTAATGGCCACCTTGTAAGTGCATTTAATTATCAATAGGTATTTGCTTCTGAATTTTGTCCTCGTAAAAATGTGTGATTATTTCATTATTTCTTGGTGGATTCTGTAACCTTATTATTATCTAGATATGATTGCACTTGTTAAATCAATTTGGTGAAATCAATCGGTTTTTTTTTTTCTTTGTATATACTAATTATAGGTTCAAGCCGGAGCTGGTGGTACTGAGAGCATGGACTGGGCTTCAATGGTCATGCAGATGTATAAGACATGGGCTGAACGTCGAGGCTTTGGAGTTACCGTTGTGGATGAAATGCCTGGCGAGATGGCAGGAATTAAGGTTCGTGTACTTTACCACCTTTTATGTTTATAATGTTTAATATTTTCTCCTGTCTAATAGAGTCTGTGCGCGCAATATTTTCTCCTGGACTGCAGTTGATTGTCGTTTCTGCTCCCTTTGTGTGATAAATCTTGTTAATAGGAAGTAGTGTGTATACCGAACAATGCCTTGTGCCTCTCTTCCAAACTTTTTAGACTATGTCAGATGTTAGTAAGTTTAAACATAAGACAAATCATTTTTCATAATATCTTCTTGTATGATTATTGTCAATTGCTATTTGTTTCCTTGTCTTCATTACATTTCATTTTTAGCGGGCCAATGTCAGAGTATCCTAGATGTGAATTTCACTCTCTTTTTTTTTGTGACAATTTCTATTCATTTCCTAATCTTCGCGCACTTACATCTTTAAGCGAGCGACAATCAGAGTTGACGGCGAGTATGCATTTGGATATGCCAAATCAGAAGTTGGGGCACACCGTTTAGTACGTATCTCACCATTTGACAGCAATAAGCGCAGGCATACTTCATTTGCTTCTGTAGCTGTAATTCCAATTCTAGGTGATGGATTTTCCCATGTTCAAATTAATGAATCCGACCTTCGGATTGAGCGATTTCGAGCTGGGGGAGCTGGGGGTCAGCATGTTAACACAACTGAGAGTGCTGTGCGGATAACTCACATTCCTACTGGAGTAAGTGCCTCTTGTCAAAATGAAAGGTATGCTGCCTTTTCTAATTAAAAAGGCTGTGGTTGACCACCTATGGTATTGTTTCATTTTGGTCACCAAACTATTTTTTCTTCAAATTAATCAATGAACTTTAGACACATCGTCTGCTGAATTAATGAATTAATTAGGCGACTAGTAAAAACTATAACTGGAGTTTAAAATCCACTAGTGCGTGGTATTTTATTTATTTATTTATTTTTCCTTTGTGTTTAACTAGGCACAAGTCACATCTTGTTAAGCTAGTTGTGCTTTCTAAATGTGCTTTTCCAAAGTGACCAAACCAAGAAAATATATATATATAGAAAAGGAAAAAATGATGATCTTTCCAGAATACCTGGAGTCCCCTCAACAATACCCCATGTCAGCATTTTCAATATTTTGGCGGACTGAAGTAAACAGAATGCCTAGATTGAAACAAAAAGAAAGTTCAATGACTAATTTGGAGCATTAAAAAGCAACGACCTAAGTGAAACAGCACTATAATTGGGTGACTGTTTTTAATCCAACCTTTTCTAGTGCAAGACATGAAGCTTAATTTGAAGTTATGGACTTGTTCCGACAATAGGTCTCAGCATCAAAATAAGGCTTCTGCCATGGCCGTACTTCAATCTCGTTTGGACCAGCTTGAGATGAAGCGTCTAGCTGAGATGAATGCAGAGCATACACAATCCCTCACTGACATAAATTTTGGCAGCCAAATACGTTCTTATGTCCTTCATGTATGCATCTGAAACTTTTGTTTATTTTCTAATATGTTTTGGGAGTATCCCGGATTACACAGATACCCTAAGTCCCTAACTGCTGCTTTTTTAACATTCCCGTTTTCAGCCTTACCGAATGGTGAAGGATCATCGGACTGATTATGAGGTTTCTCATCCCGATTCTGTACTAGAAGGTGATCTAGACGGCTTCATCTTCAGCTTCCTGTCTGCCTCTCTTGACAAAGATGAGGATGCTGACCTGTAAACTCTTTAACATCTTGATCAAACTGGCGAACTAAATTCGAGTTCCTCAATTATGCCTCTGATAATGAGTACAGCAGATATTTTCATCTCGCGCCAAGCTTAAAAATCTTCCATTTAGATTTATGGAAAATCACGTCCTTCCACAATTTTGAATTGGTCAAGCCAGATTATATGTATTCTTTTGAGACAAGGAGCAGAATTTTATAATTAAATGTTGAAGAATGATGTCTTTTTGGTTCGTTGTGCACTATTATGGAGGATATGTAGGATGGAAATGGAAGAATCACTATAATAAAGATTAAAGAACCTTCGGTTACTATAGAGACTTGGATCTTGATTCTATCACAAGTGCTTGTCTTGAATCTTTTTTTTTTTTTTTTTCTCAGTTATAAATTAGTGCAACTTAGAGCTGCCATATATAAGAATTTTTCGCTATAAATTGGCACTTGTACGCTGCTGATACATACAACCAGAACTTTCAGTTTTCTTTTCTTTCTCTGTTTTTCTTTGAGATCTTCATCAAGTAATAAAACTCAATTGAAAGAGTATCCCTTTTGGTTTGCTGCTGCTCTATTTTTTTTTTTTGCAGCTTCTCTGGTATTTTATATTCTGTCATATTTTGTGACATGGTATCAGAACCAAGTTGCCTATCAGTTGTTTGATTCTATTACTCAGAGAAGATGAATGGTGCCTCTATAGACAAGCTCGTTGGTAACAATTATAGTTACTGGAAGCTATGCATGGAAGCTTATCTACAAGGGCAGGATTTGTGGGAACTTATCTCTGGTGATGTAATTCCAGAAGATACACCAGATAATGCTGATTTCAGGAGGATATGGAAGATAAAGTGTGGCGAAGCTTTATTTGCTATGCAAACATCGATTAGTAAAGAGTACATCGAACATGTTCGTGATGAGAAGTCGCCAAAGCAAGTGTGGGAGACACTTGAAAGTTTATTTACTCAAAAGAACACGATGAGGCTGCAGTATTTGGAGAATGCACTTGCTATTTTCTACATTATGTTTTACCGAATTGATGGGGCCCAATAGAGGGCCGCCACTTGTTGATTCGATTAAATATTAGGTAGAAAATTAGGCAAGTGTAGCTTGGTCCACCTTGTAATATGATATTTCAGAATTAGATACATATGAAACTGTGAGTGATGCTAGTTTGCGTCGTTATCTCATTCGTGGACTGCAAAAGGAGTTTATGCCCTTTATCTCTTCGATACAAGGGTGGGCAAATCAACCTACTATCATGGAGTTGGAAAATCTGCTTTCAAATCAGGAAGTACTAGTGAAACAAATGTTTAGCAGCAGACAACTTCATCAAGTAGAGGATGTTCTTTACACCAAGGACCAAGGGAAAAAGAATACATTCTCAAAGCATTCTTTAGGCAATAGAATCCAGTTCAAAACTGAGGGGCAACTCAAGGGAAATTCAAATATCTGCTATAAGTGCAGAAAGCTGGGACACATCAAGCGTGATTGCCAGGTGAAAGATGTGTAATCAGCGTGGAAAATCAAGCCATATCAAATCAAATTGTCGTGTTAATTTGAAGGAAATGGGAGCAAAAGTTGCACATGAAAGTGAATCTGAAGAACCAGATTGGGAGAAGTGCTTAACCATTAAAGTTATTGATCAACCAACAAATGTGACTTTTGTTGTGCACCAGACCAACGCACTTACAGGTGCAAATGTTTTCAATGACTACAATAAGGAATAGATTGTTGATTCTGGGTGTTCTCATCATGCAACGGAAAATGATGTGCTACTATGAGATGTTTGTCTGCATTGTGGGAAAAAGGTCATCGTGACAACTGATAATTCATTATATCCTGTAATGAAAGGACATTTTAAAGAAGGTAACTCTAATGATGAAGGCCTTTTTCTCAAAGATGTATATCATGTTCCGGGCTTAAAGAAAAATCTTGCTTTAGTTTCTCAAATAACAGATTCGAGAAGGTACGTTCTTTTTGGTCCAGATGATGTGCAAGTTCTTTCTAATGTGAAGCGTATTGCAACTGATGTTTTATATACTGGAAAAAGAAAAGAATCGTAAGTGATGCATATGTTTTAAAGGCAGGTGAGAATGCAAGCTCTAACACTTTGGCATGCTCGTTTGGGCCATATTAGTTATCAATTGCTACAGAAAATCCCCACAAAGAAACTTCTTGATGGTATTCCCTTTTTAAAGTTATTCATCCTGATGTGGTTTGTTCAGTTGCCAATATGGAAAATCTCATCATCTTCCTTTTTCGAATTCAGAAAATAGAGCATCTATTGTGTTACAGTTGGTCCATTCAGACCTCTTGGGGCCAACAAGAACACCTAGTTGCACTGGTTATCATTATGCAATGCTTATTGTAGACGATTTTTCTCAGTTCACTTGGGTTTATTTCTTGGAACACAAAAGTGAGGTTTTCTCCAAATTTGTTCAGTTCAAGCAGGTGCGAAAAAAGAATTTTGGCTACCAATAAAGTGCTTGCACACTATCAATGGAGGAGAATATATGTCAGATCAATTTCTAAATTATTGTTGGCAACATGGGATTCAGCGTCAAATGAATTGTCCAGAAACCCCACAACTAAATGGGGTTGCTGAACGTAAGTTAGCTCATCTAACATCTATGTCTTTGTCATGGCTACATGCAAAGAGTCTTCCAAGAGAGTGTGGGCTGCTGCTATTCAAATAGCCTGTTATGTCATAAATTGTTTGCCTCCATGGCCAGGGAAAGAATGTATCCTTTTGAGTTATTGTACCATCGCAATCCTATTGTGAGTTATTTTCCAGATTTTGGGTCTGTTTGTTATGTTCATGTATTAAAACATGATCGAACTAAACTCGACCCAAGGGCTAGATGTTGCATTTTTGCTGGCTATGACACTCACGGGAAATGATGGAGATGCATGGATCCAGAAAGAAAGGTCACTTTTTCCCGTGATGTGGTGTTTGATGAAAGTATCATCTTACAAGTTTGATGCAAATGAAGGAAAAGGGATAGCTAATCTTGAATTTTCTCCTAGTGATGCTGCATCAGCAATATCTCTTCATCTAAGGAAAACATCCAGATAGATGAGAGTACTAAGGCTGTCACATGAAATTCAACGAGACAAAGAAAGCAACCTGACTATCTAGCTGATTATGAAGTTGAATTAAATCATTTTTTCTGTTTTGTCTTGTTTCTTCTTGGGAGATTCAGGTGGGAATGAGCCTAAATCCTACAGTGAAGCTAAAGGGATTTCTGAATGGAAAGAGACAGTACAGGGGGGAAATATCAGTTTTACACAAAAGCAGCACCTGGGAGCTTGTTTCAAAGCTGAAGAACACTGGTTTGTTGAAGAAAATGGCCGATGGTACTATTGACAGGTATAAAGCTCATCTTGTTGCTAGTGGTTTTTAATAGCAATATGGTTTAGACTACGAGGAGACTTTTAGCCCTGTTGTTAAAAATGGTGACTGTTGGAACAATTATTTCATTGGTTGCTTACAAAGCTCTACAGAGAGTTAGATCGTGATATTTTCATGGAGCAGCCACATGGATTTATTTCTAAGGAACTACCTGATTATGTGTGCCGACTCAAGAAGGCTTTGTATGGCCTCAAGCAAGCTCCACATGCTTGGTGTGGTAAGATCGCTCAATACCTTGACTTTTGTGGTTTCACGTCTTCAAATGCTGATCCAAGCTTATTTATTAAAAAAAAAAAAAACCCACATGTGCACTATGCTTTTGCTTTATGTGGATGATATGATTATTACGGGAGACGATAATGTAGAAATTACTTGTCTTCCAGATGCTTTGTTTGTTCGTTTTGAAATGTAGAGTTTGGGTGAAGCTAGCTGTTTTCTTGGCTTGGAAATTGAAAAATCAGATGGTTATTACGTCTCTCAAAAAGGATATGCAGCAAGTTTAATAAATCACTGCCGTATGGGAGAGTCGAAAGAAATGACCACTCCTATGGAACCATGCCTGAAGTTATCTAAAAATGAGGCAAAACCACTGGAAGATGCAACACCTTTTCGACAAATTGTTGGTAGTTTATTTTAATTAACTATCACAAGGCCTGATATTGTATATTCTGTTGGAGTCATTTCTCAGTTTATGGACAACCCATGTGAGGGTAATTTAACTGCAGCAAAGAGAATTTCTCGTTACGTAAAAGGGACTCTTTAAGTTATGGATTAATGGACAATCAGCATATGTCATTTTCCTTGAGTGGTTTTGTAGATGCAGATTGGGTTGGTGATGTGAATGACAGACGCTCCACACAGGGTTCTGTTTTACTATAGGTTCAGCTCCACAACAGGGTTCTGTTTTACTATAGCAGTTACTATGGCAACTCAAGAGTGTCTTTGGTTTCTCCCTTCAACTACTCAATTCCCATTTATTGTGACAATGAAAGTGCAATAAAGCTTGCTGCAAATCCAGTGTTTCATGCACGCACAAAACACATTGAAACTCTTTTCCATTTTGTTCGAGAGAAGGTGTTAATTCAAGACATTGAGCTGCAGAAGATATGAACTGAAGACCAAGTGGCTGATATCTTTACTAAAGCACTTGCCAAAGCTAAATTTGAAGTATTTCGTGGAGCTCTTGGTGTTGTTGAGAATAAGTTTGCATAACAAAGTTGTGCAACTTACTGCTGCCATATCTAATGTTGAATGAGTCAGTTGTTTTCAATAATTTAGGAGTCAGTTTAGTGGAATTGGTCCCTTGTTTGGTGAATAAGTTTAGGAACCCGTTGGTCTTTAAATTTGTTTAGTTGAGAAACTTTAAGAGAATTTCTCACTATAAATTGGCACTTGTACACTGCTGATACATACAACCAGCACTTTCAGTTTTCTTATCATTCTCTGTTTTTCTTTTGAGTTCTTCATCAAGTAATAAAACTCAGTTGAAAGAGCATCCCTGTTGGTTTCCTGCTCCTCTATTTTTTCTCTATTCCTTTTTTTTTTTTTTTCCTGTTTAATCTTCTCTGGTATTTTATTTTCTGTCATATTTTGTTACAGTTGCTAGTCATATATCATTTGGTATGTTATTAATTGATGACAGATTTAATTTACGAAAATAGAAGGGAACAAGTTAAAACTTTGGAGAAACACTTTGGAAATGCAATTTCGCTCCGACTTTTTTTAAGTAAAATTCACCGCTTAACCTTTTTATATTTTTACATAATTATTTGATAAATCTCTTTCACAGATTTCTGTGCAATTTTATAGAATTCATTAGAACTTGTAAAGAAATTCATTTTAGAAAAATGTACAAAAAAATTCTTATATATAAAGTTACAGTCTCGTTCTCCTGCTGGAGCGCAGGAGAAGTTTTGTGCTTTGCCTTGCCAAAAGGCCAGGATTTCTGACAACATTTTTTTTTTGTATTTTGTTAAATTTTTTTTTTATAAAATCATGTTTGATATCCAATTAAATCTAAATCGAAGTTAACAATTAATTTTAATAACATATTTCATAAAATCCATAAATTTTTAACTTCTATCATAATTTACTAAAAATTTGATTTTAATCTCCACCAAATACGGTGGCAAAATCAAAATAAATTTGAATTTCGATAATATACGTAAATTTTAAAAATTCTCCGACGATTGTACACTAATCGAATCTACAAATTACTTATATTATTTCGAAATTTATTTCAAAAATTACATTATAGACATATCGAATAGTCTAAACAGATATCGAAAATATTAATAATACGTCAAACGTGAGTCTTAAAAAAAACGTCTAATAATTGGACGTCAAATTTAAAAATTTTATAATACCATGTTTTAAAAAAAAAAAAATTTAAATTTTACGTCCAATTATTAGACATATTTTTTAAGACTCACGTTTGACGTATTCTTAATTATTTTCGATATCTGTTTAGACTATTCGATGTGCCCATAATGTAATTTTTGAAATAAATTTCGAAATGACATAAGTAATTTGTTGATTCGATTAGCGTACGATCGTCGAAGAATTTTTAAAATTTACGTATATTATCGAAATTCAAATTTATTTTGATTTTACCCCCGTTTGGTAGAGATTAAAATCAATTTTTTAGTAAATTCTGATACAAGTTAAAAATTTATAGATTTCATGAAATATGTTATTAAAATTAATTGTTAACTTTGATTTAGATTAAAATTTAGATTTCATTCGATACCAAACATGATTTTATATAAAATAAAAATAAAAATAAAAAATTGTCAGAAAGCCTTGCCTTTTGGCAAGGCAAATTTGGAGAAAACGATGTAATAGGAGAGGGATGAAAAAATTTGTAAGAATTTTCAATTACAAATTGATCGTGTTTTTTTTTTGTGAAAAAAAGGGAGAACGACGAAAAACAAGAGAGAAAAATGAATGATAATATTACAAGGAAGAGAAATCACATGTTGAAGACAGAAATATTTTGAGTGATTTTAATAATAATTTTTAAAACAGTTCAATCCACTTTGAAAGTTTATTATGTATCGATTTCAAAAGTTTTTTAAAATAATAAAATTACATATATGTTCCTTACAAAAAATTTTAAATTATAATTTTTTGTATGGATTTTTTATTCATATGTAATATTTTACTTAAAAATATTTTTTTTAATATAAAAAGTTAACTATTTACTTAAAATGTTAAGTTAGTATTTTTTACTCATTAATAATTTTTACATTACAATTTAATTTTGTCCTTTTATATAGTTCTCACACAAGTGATTTTTTTACTCATAAGTAACTTTTTGTATTATATAAGTAAATTTTTGTACAATCATGCTACACTACCATCCTAGTTGACATTTTGGTCGACATTCTCTAATAAAAAGACATAAATATCATTTCTCTATTTTTTAGTTAAGTCAAAATTTTCTATTCCCAATATAGGATAACTTTGATTTATTTCTCCTAATAAATAGAAAATTCAATTATGTTCGTATTTATCTATATATCTTTTATTAAAACAATCGTTTAATATTCTAATTTTATTTTCTAGTTTATTAATTCTAACTATGTTTTCTGTCCAAAATATAGGTACAAGTATATTTCTATTATTTTTCAGAAAATAATTAAGCATAATATAAAATGATTTAATTTCTTCGATTTTTCTTTCTTAACCAATTTTTAATTTTCGAATAAAAGTAACTAAAACTCCATAAATAGCAGAAGTGCAAATATTAATGTAAGTATTTAACATAAATAAGAAATATCTTACAGTATTGAAGTAGAAGGTAAATACAGATTAATATCAACTAGATTTCATTTGAGCTTGCTTCCATATGTTAGTACACTCGAACATAAGTGATCGGTGCTATTTGAGTTTAAGAAAGTGGGTTATGGTCCAACACGACTTCCACAATTTTATTGATTTTCTCTCTGACTCTTTTGCATATCTCACAATGGATCACACGGAATCACAATTTTCATTTCAACTCTTAGTTAAAACATCACCTTGAATTGTAATAGGGTTCTCATGACTTTCTCTAATAACGCCTAAAACGCCTACACACGGCAACATGGCAACAAAATACTTGCACAAACCCTCAAGGTTTTCACTGTTGGAATATAAGTAAGATAAGAGTTTTTGAGAAAATAATAAGAATAAGAAGACAGTATCTTCAAACAAATTTAATTTCATAAACACATCACACTAATCTCTTACATAAGAGTATACATACATATTTCAGCTATACTCTTGATACTCTTTTTAAAGAGATTAGAACTCCATAGAGATTACCTTATCACAAGCTTTACTTGAAAGAAAGAAACTGAAAATGTTTACAAGATCTGGAATGTTAGGTAGAGAGATAATTTTTTGCTTCAGAATTGCTTGCTTTTTCTAAGAATTAGTCTTCAATTTATAGACTAGAAAAGCTCCACAGCTGTCCTTCATTATTGTTGCTTTAACTATGTAAGATAGTGGGTCTCTTACTGTGGCCTAAAGTTCTTTGTCTTAATGTGGAAATAATTGAGGCAAAGCCCAAAGTTTTTCTTTATCAACAATGCTTTTGATAAAGTGGTGATATAGAGGTCTTTTACTTTTTCATGTGCGACTCAAACCACTTATCCGGAAATTCCTCTGTATCAAGTGAGATTGGTGAGACGTCGCCTTCAGTGCTATAACATGCGCACTTGTGATTAGGTAACGCCAAAACTGTTTGCACAACTCTTCTTTTATTTTTGGTGTTCCAGTGGTGTGTCATTCAAAAATATGATCGCACCATATGTCAAGATAGTGCATATCTTCTTCTTTTATGGGTGCTACAGCCTTGCTGTAAATCATATGGTCCTGTGACTCATACACCCATATTTTTTTTTTCTTCAATAACTTTTTGAATATGCTCAAATTGCTCCTTCTATCACTTGGCTCTACGGAAGGCTGTTATATTGATGACATCTTCTGGTATAGTTTCATGGACTTCACTCTTCTCAGGCTGAAGATGCTTGGAAGTAGTGGCAATCCTTATGACATGGCTTGATAGAAGCAGCATATCTTCTTCATTATCCTATTCAGGACTTACAGAGAAAAACCTGATATATATATGTTCTCGTGTTTAAGAACTTGACAATATATTTCAATAGCTCGGACAACGTCCTTTGACAGCATATAAATTTCTTTTAAAGATTCTGATGGGTAAATACAAATTATATTTCTCATTTCATAAATAGCATGAACCCAATACGCTGGGGCTCCTAAATATAGATTAACTTTGTTATAAGTTTCATATGTTAAAGTCTTCATCCATCCTCATATACTGGTGAACCAGCAGCAGGTAAGATTGATCAATACATATGCAAAAATAAAATCATTTTTATTCTTGATATCCATAACACCGGAGTGTTACATGCCTTGATAATATTTGAGCGATTAAGCTATGGTATATAGATATTGTCCTTTGTAAATTTTTTCTCCTGTGAGAAAGACAAAGTAGTATTCTCCTTGACTAAAAGTTTATGAAGCTTTAATGCTTATTGTTCAATATTGGCGCTAAGGCCTTCATTTATTGGTACTAAGGCCTTCAGACAATACAATTTTATTGACTTTCTCAGATATTGGCTTAGCAGCAGCCATTTTCAATAGTGTTATTTTGGATTCCATTGCATCTATCTTTATGTTCATCTCGAACTTCAATTATTCTAGTTCCTTATTGATTTGCTCCATTCCTAGTTAAAGAATTTGGAATAAAATTGTGTTTTCCTTTAATATGGACAATATCAAATTTAAATGGTGCAAACCACATTTGCACTCTAATAAGTGGTCTTTCAGCTGCACTTGTCCCAAGTTTGTTTGTCAATAATGGTTTTACCTAAGTATTATCTGTTCTAATAAGAAATTTCTTAGGTAGCAAGTAAGGTTCATATTTTTCTACTCCTTTTTTGATGGCTAAACATTCTTTACGATTAATATCATACATTGTTTCGACATCTTTGAATGTGTCGAAGTATAAGCAACAAACTCTTATGGACATTTACATAATGGATTACAAAAAAATTCTTTATGATTTTTTTTTTTAGGATTGCTCCCTAGCATAATAGAGATGTATCAATTTTTAAAATAAAGAAATAATCATCATTTGGAATATTTAATTCAGGTATATTTTCACATATTTTTTTAATTTTATTTATCATTTCTATATCTTTTTGTGTCCATTCACATACAACTCTTTTTTTTGAGTTTTTCTTTTTATTGTAAAGTGGACTTTGTAGTTTGCACAGTTTTTGATATATTTCTCAAAATAATTTAATAACCCGATAAAACTTTGCAGCTCTTTCTTATCTCTAATTTCTTCTGAAAATTCGATAATCTTTTTTTCAATATGAGGTTGTTGAAGTATTTTTTCTCCAGTAAAATATATTCTAAGAATTCAATTTCAGTTTTAACTATTTCTGCTTTTTTTTTATGAGGCTAATCCATATTTTCTTACAATATAATTGAACTTCTTAAGGTGTTCAATATGTTCCTTTAAATTCTTACTATGAATAAGGATATCATCTACATGAACAATGCAGAAGTTCTTTATTGGTCTGATAATCTTATACGTTATCTTTTGAAATATTGTTGTTGCATTCATTAATCCAAATGACATAACATTCTATTAGAATTGTCCTAATAGATTAGGGGTAGTAAAACTAGTTAGCGATTTTGATGCTTCATCTAGTTTTATTTTCCAATATCCTGATTTACAATCAAATTTGGAATATATTTTATTTCATTGTATTTGTTTTATTAATAATTCTTTTATTGGTAATTTATAGTTATTTGGTATGGTTTTAGAGTTTAGATCCCTATAATCAATTATCAATCTAGTTTTTCCTCTTTTATTCTTACTATAGTTTCTAACCATAAATGTTGGACTATTATATGGACTGGTTGATTCTCTTATTACTCCTAATTGTAAGAGTTTTTCAATTTAGATTTCAAATTCTTTTTTATTTTTTTCGCTATAAGGAAATTATTTTCCTGAAATTTTAGCATCTAGGTCTTTTAGTTCAATGGTTGCCATATGTTTATCTTTGTCCTATTTGGCTAAGGGATGTTCATAATAACATTCTTTTAATTTGAATTTTATACTTTCTAATTTTTCTTCTAAATTGTTAATTCATAATACTGAAATTTTTTGTTTTTGATTAATCTCTGTATAACATCTACGATTACCTGCAGAACTCTGATGTCTAAGTTTTTGGTAAATTGGTTAATATACAATTTTAATGACTTTATAGATTTTTGGTGTTTTAATTTTATGATTACAAGGTGTAGTAAATTCAAAATTATCTTTATAATGTGTAAAATGGCTATATGTGTAGATAAAATTTTCTCCTAAAAGGACATCACTTCCGATTTTATTTGTTGCATATATTCGAGGTATAAAACATTCTCTATTTCCTATAATTATAGGAACATTTTCGACAAAACCTCTATAAATTTCTACAATATTACTAGTTGTTTGACCATAAGTTGTTTTCTTATAATCTATTTTATAATAATGTTCTGGGAACACGTTTCTTTTACATAGGCAAATACCTGATCCAGTATTAAGTATATCATGAAATTTTATCATACAGTAGTCTAGTAAATTGAGAATTATCTCAATATACGGACTAAGTATACTAGTTTTGATTGATCTGATTCATTGTATCATGTAAATTGGTTCTTTGTTTTTATTAACTCTAGAAATCATTCTTTGTTTGCCTTATATGGTTATTTTTAAAGTATTTTTCTGGATATAGAATGGTGAGACTTTATCAAGAAAGTTCTATCCAAGATATATTGGACTAGTATCTTTTCCTTTTCTATAATCTTTATGAATTTTAAGATTTAGTTTAAATTGTTCTTCTTCTATGTCTGTAAAACTTAGTTCTAAATTACCAAATGCTTTAATTTCGTATTTAATTCCATGATAATCTGTAAGAGTTATTCCTTGTGATAAATTTTCTTCTAATAAATGATCAACTAAGTCTACTCTTATATGACTAGTACTGCCTCTTGTTTTAACCAGGGCTACGATTTCTTCATAATTATTTTGATTATTAATATATTCTGTTAAGATAAGGAAATTATCTTCCTCACATTTTTCTGAGATCAATATCAATGTTATTTCTAGGCATTGTTGGGTTGTTTCTACTTATAGATAGTTTACTAGAGTTTGAGAGTTTTCTAGTGCTAATACTTCTTTCTATTCTTCTAATAGGCATTCTGACTATAAGTTGTCCAAAAGTATTCAAGGTGACTAATCTTTGATTTCCTACATTATTGTCTATTCTTCTAAATTGCTGATGAAAATCAAGCAATATATCTTGTGGTAAATAAATGTTATTATTACTTAACATTTTAGGTGGTGTAAATTGTGCTAAGTCTCTAAAGTTTTCATGAATTTGTATGAAGTCTCCTAAGATTTTATTGATTTCTTTTTGGTGTGTAGTAGTAAATGCATATAAAGTTTTACAATGTAAAGTCACATCTTTACTCATTGGTGGCATAATGAATCTATCAATTATGTGATATAGATTTAATCCTAGACTAAGTTTTCATCTAATAAGGACATGACAAATTCAAGTCTTATGGTAAAAATAATTTTCTTATATACAAGATTTCTTGAGACAACTCCTAATAAAGCGTACATAGGATCATGAAGTATTCTGTTATTCATCAAGTACATTTGTATTAGAATATCCATTCATTCTCTAAAATATTATTTGACTATTATTTGGATTCCTCCGATTACAATGTTTTTTAATCTTTCTTTAGTGGTTCCTTTTATTTTTGTTTATCTATTAACACATTCTCTGGTTATTAGATGTATAATAGTGTTGCCTATTAACACATGGCTAAGGTAGTTTAAGAAAATATCTATTTAGTAATTTTACATCTTCTTCTGATAGATTCCATTCTTTTATGGATTTAGATGTTTTTATATATATCTTTTGAATTTTCTTAGTATATTCGTTTAATTCACACATATCATATATTTTTAATAGTTCCATTTCTCTTTCTACTTGTAAGGTTTTTTGAGTGATCGTGTCTATTTTAATTTTTGGTATAACTTCTCCTAAGAGTAAGTGTTTAAAGAAATTTTTTATTTGTTTTAAAACTTCCTTAAAATTTTCAGCATCTAAGCTTTCATTGCTATCAACAGTAGTGTTGGATTTTTCTCCATATTTGATTTTATTTTTAGTTTTTTTAGATATTCTTCTCCAGATATCTGAAGTAATTCCTCGGTGTGAATTATAAAATTATATGTTTGAGTATTACTCCATTTATGAAAAGCAACTGCTAAATCAGTAGCTTTTGCCCATGAGTCGGTAATTTCACTTTTATTATTGCTATCATCAACATCTAGCCAAATTCTTGTTGTAGGAATTGGTTCAGTAAAAAGTTTAACTGAATTATTATCCCTAAGGTGTATGGATTTGGTTGATATAGTCTTAGATCTTTTTCTAAAATTATGACTTTCTTGTTTTTCTATTATTCTATGTTCTTTCATTCATTCTAAATTTCAATCATCAAATTCGACTTAAGTCTAATCTGTAGTAATATTAATTCGAATTGTTTCTCCGACTAACGGTTGAGTTTCAACTTATTGATTTAAAGGTGGGGTGTTAATTTCAGTAGTTTCTTCTTTGGGTGGAGGATAATTCATATAAATGTTCTCAGTTTGAATAGCTAATTATTCTAAACTTTGTTTATAAGCTTCTAATTCTTCTCTAGTAGCTTCATAGAATTTTGTTTCTAATTTTCTATAACATAAGCCGGTAAAGGTGACTCGATTGATATATAAGAATCTCTTTTAAGTTTTGATTCTTTAAATTTCGATTCAATTTGTTTATATAGGATCTTTGTTCATGTTTTAATATTATCGTTTACAATTTCTAGATTGGATTCGATATTTTTTATATGAGTTATAAGTTATAACATCTTGATTTATAATATCTGTTTTTCCTAACGGTTGAGCACAATTATCATATTATTCTAGAAATTGATTTATTATAATATCTTCTTCTTCTTCTTCATATTCGGAGAATCCATCTACTAAAATTTGTAATCCTTAATTTTCTATTTCAGCTAATTGTTGGGAACTATTTACTTGTTTTATCTCTTCACTTAAAGATTTTTATTTAATACTTAAATCTGTTGCTAATTCTTATAATTTAATTCGATTAGTATTAATTAATATATTAATATTTGTAATTCTTCTAAAATAATTTTATCCCTTCTATTCATTTTATAAGTTCTATAAATTTTTTTCAGTTTCGTTACTAGGCTCTGATACCAATTTTGAGGGTAAAAAGTGGAAAATAATTAAAACATAAGAGTAAGGGTACAATAGACATTATTCTCATGAAAAGACAAAAAACTGCAAAAAATGAATGTGAAGGAAGCTGTTCAACCAGCTTAATTCATTTTTGTATTAGTAGTAGTATTTCTACTTTATAAACAATTTTTCCTATACATCTAAAAGAGGCAATTTTGAAGGCACTATTCAATAATCATCAACATATATGACACCGTTTTATTTCCCCTTCATTTTTGTTGCCCTTCATTTTCGTTTGTCTGCGACTCTTTCCGAAGTTCCCTCCTTCATTTTCGTTTGCCTGTGAATCCCTTCTATCGCTCTTAATCTGTGTATAATCCTTCCGAAGCCCGCAGAAGGCCCTTGATTTCCTACTCCGTCATTCTCCAGTCGTACGACATTTCTTGCTTCTTCACCGTCGGAAGAATGAGAGTTTCGGGAGGAAGGAAGTTTTCTGCTAGAAACTACGGAGTTCTTCAAATCGGTTCTTCAATTTTACTTTTTTTTGATGGGTTCGTTTTGAGTTTTTATATAAAGCTTTTTTTCTTACTATTCATGTCAGATTATTGAGTTTTTAATTAATTTTTTTTTATGTGTTAGTGAATTTTGGTACTCACTGCATAAATAAGTTATTTTGCCTCTTCCAATAACTCTATCGTTTTCTTCACGCCATTGTTAAAGAATTTCAAATTTCTATATTTCTGGCCCTATCAAAAGGTAATTGCCCCCCACCCCCAATAAAAATGAGAATTACTCGTGCATTTTGTAGTATTGATTTGTCCATTTCGTACTATTGACTCATATATTTGAAACTCATATGATTTGAGCGAATTAGTTTTTGGGTTTTATGTTAATTTTTGATTTTATGTAGATTTAGACTTATAAAGTGTTATAATTAAGATTTCCCACTGATTATATGTGTTTCTACAAAAGTCCCCTTCATTGTGCGGAGCATTCCGCACAACACGGAGCAAGTGCTCGGCTGTGCGGAGCAAGTATGGTTATTTTTTTTTAAAGTTTTCCGCTCTATTCCATACCTACATAAATACAATTTCATTTATTAATAATTTAATTAAAAAATATTAGAAAATATTTAATTCCATATATACATCAAAATCAAAATTCCTTTCGGGAGCGTTGTCCCAGAGCCCCCACGAGGGGCGCCCTCCTCGACCCCCGCGACCTAATCGGGTAGCTCGATCCCTGTCGGGGGCGTTGCCCCCGAACCCTCACGAGTGTCGCCACTTGTCAATTCGATCAATAAATATGTAATTTACTTCATATACTTTGATTATTTATTTTTATTATAATTTTCTTTACTTATCATATTTTTATTCATTCCCAATTCTATTAAATATTGAATTTGTTTCCATTTTTTTTGTTTGTAACATATCATTCTCAAAATTTAAAAATATTAAACTTTTCAACTTTAAGTGAACTTTGCTATCTTGGGGTATGATATTTTTGTTCTTTTTTTTTTTTTTTTAGATTTTGTAGAGTTTAATTTTTAGTTAAGCTTTGTAATTTTTTGCTAAAACTTCTATTATAATATTTATCATTTAACTATTATTAACAAATTGTAGACTCTAATTTGTGTTTATTCTTCTCTTGTATCTAGTGTCCAATTATAATTGATTACAATAGTGCATTCTATCTTGGATAAGTTTCTTTAATTGAACTATCTATGTTTTTAATTATATTATATATAAGTTTATGCAGTATGTTTATTACTTTTGATTTCTCACACCTAATTTCATACTATTCATGAGGTAGTGAAATGAACTTTATTATTCTCATTATTAAACAAAAAATTGTCTCCAACGCTTTGAACATATTTGTACTTTAATTTGATTTTCGTTTGTTAACATTGTGTAAGGTCTGACTGTTATCCATCTCTCGAATTTTCTTCTCTTCGTTTTGCTCGGGTGAAATAGTAAGAATTTATTCTCTTCTAAAAATTGAACTTTATTTGATTATGTTTAATTAGTATTTACTTGTTGATAATAGCATATAAAAAAATGTTTATAATTTTCTTTAGATTTCATTTCATCAACATTTGAGGCAGCGACTTCAATGTTTATTACTATTGTATTGAATTTTACAATTTCGTTACTTGACTTTAAATTTATACATTTTATAAATGTTATACTAGAGTTTTATGACTTTTATTCATCCATCTTATTTCACATTGTGCTACAGTTGGTATTATTATTATTTGTTGGCATCAGATTTAATTATTTCTTAGACTATGCTGAAAATTTATTTTTACTAATTTGAGAAATTCAAATAACACATTTGTCTGATTTCATTATAAAACAATGTAAGTCAAAGCAAAAGAAATTAATATTAAGTGGAGTACTCTTCACTTGGTTCCATGAGTTCATTTCATATTAATTGCAAATAGGTTAAATAAGTTAATATATTTTTTGGGTATTTTATTCTCAATTAACTTTCTTCACTTTTTTTGGTTGCTTTTAGTCTCAACTATTTCGCATATTGTTGTTATGGATAGGGGTGTAAGTGGTCCGATTTTTGCGGTTTTTGACAAATTTTCAAACCAACCGTTTAAACCAGTTTGAGAAAAATTCAAACCTAAACCAAACCATTTTGAACGGTTTGAAAAAAACTCAAACCTAAACCTAACGGTTTGGTCCGATTTTAAACCGTCGGTTTCACCGTATATTTTTTTGTCAGTATACTTTTATGACATTAATTTATTGAATTCAATATATATTTATATCTTACTAGCAATAAATCTAAAACAAACTAAATATATCTACTACAAATTTAAATATCAACTAAATCAAAGTGAAATCACAATAAACTAAAATATAATTTTTTGTTTGACATTTTAGACTAAGACGTTACGATAACGTTATAATACAAGTCTATTAAACTAAATATAAAGTCCAAAAAGTATAATAATGTTCAACAAGACCTTGTGATCATCATATCTGAAAAACAAAACTACTGATTAAACAGAGAGAATAATCAACTATAATAATAAATCAATTGTTTATAATATCTAAACATAACAACTACACAAGCTTGCTGTTGTATTTTATTACGAATTCAGTTTCTCACATATACTCAAACACCAATTGTTGTCACACATGATTCATAGTTTTCATTGTCAAACAAATACATTCGTTATATCATCATAGTATTTGATACTAGATAGATAAAAGAATATTTAAAAATATGGTAATAGAAAATATAAACCACATGTCACAACTTTCATTGAATCATCAAATGCTTCCACTTCATCTAAATATTGGCACAACACTATAGGTTCATTTTTAATTTGCAACCAATTCTTTCCACATATACAAGCCTTAACCATCTTTGCACCTAATAAACTCCTAAAGGAATCAAGTATCTGACCTCCATTTGAGAATGCAGACAGAAGCAACTGTAGAAATTTGGATTCTAAAGAGGAAAATGATTTTTGATAGACTATGTTAGTCTTGAGATTATTAAATATAAATTAGGATTATTTGGTAATAATAATATATATGTAATAGAAAATTATATAATAGAAAATTATAAATTGACAAAAATACATACAAATGACAAAACTATTGAATTTTTTATATTTAGATGAATTTTTTAAAAAATCATTATTTTTATTGTTTTATTTTTATATATTTTTTCCCCGGTCCGATTTGGTTTTAAACCGCAAATAAAATTCTCAAACATAAACCAAACCGTTTTTGGTTCAAAACCATTTCGTTGACAGGTCCACGTGGCACCAAATCGATGATTTCTAAAATGCGGTTTCGGTTCGATTTTTCGATTTGACGGTTTTTGCTTACAACCTTAGTTATGGATATTCGGAATTGCAATGAAGTAAATATAAACTTAAGTTGCATGAAAGTCATTACAAAGTCAAAGAAAAATCCAAAAGCATGCAATTCATACAAGTTGTATCAATTTGCAATCATTTTTCTAATACCATAATATACATACATTATAACATTTCATTATAAGAGATATTAACTGACAAAAGAATCAATTCATATAATTATACAAACATTACCTTATTTATAATGAAAAAATACCTTAAAATCTTTCCACGTCATTAAATACCCAACTAACCTGTAGCACGTTCATAGACTAGTTTTTATATAAAAGTGTTTTTTTTATCTTACAAGTATTTATAAGTAATTTTTTCATTATAAAGCATTTTTTTGCTTATAAATAATTATTATTTACAAGTTAATTTTGAACAAAATATGTAAGTTTATAAAATGTAAAATTAGAAGAGAATATCAGAAGACAAAAAATCATTAATTTTTTGGGGTGATTTTTTAACAATTCAAAATCGATGTTCAAAAAAATTAGCAAGTTGCAGTTTTTTCAACCTCTCTTGCACGGTTCTAACGAAACTGGTAAAAAAAAAAAAAAAAAGGACTCCTCAACAAGCCCAAAGACTAAAACCACAACTTTTATGGTCTTTAAAATATAATTTAAGCCCCTTGTTGGGTGCACATTATTTTCAAAAGAATACATTTTTTGTTGATGTGATGAAGAATATTTGGTTGAAAAAGGAAAAGTTATTGATGTAATATAAAATATTATTTTATTGAAAAATGTATGATTGAAAATAAGTAGAATAATGAGAATGAAAAAGATAATGTGGATCAAATGGGGGCTAAATATACATAGGAGTGTAAACACTAAAATTTTAAGGTTAGTGGTTCCACTAAGTAGAGCACAATAAAGTGAGACCAATTAACATTGACAAAACTGCAATTCATTAATTTCATTACCCATAGCAAATTAGCAATCAAAAAATATCTATCCATAGAATTGACCAAACACAAGACTTAAATTTTGTTGTTGGGGCCCACATCTTTCACCGTAACAACCCCCCCCCCCCCCCCCCCCCCCATATGAGCAACCTCTAATCAATGTTATTCTTATGTTGAACCATTTCATAAATGCTTGACTATTATAATAAATTGAAGAACCAAAAATCATCTGTACAAGGACAAAAAGGGACATGCACGTCTACACTACACAACATAATTTCCCTTGGTCGACAAAGAAAACAAAATTGAATTCATAAACGTATATGTGAAACGAAAAAATAAAAGAGGACAAATGAAAAATAGTCAAAAATGTCCCAAAACTAAGAAAAACGAATACCAGCCTTGTTAAACAATGAGAGTAAGTGCATAAAATCTTCTTGTGTGAGTTTGAAAGATCTTTTTTCTTCAAAACCTCCTTGCTTTGACACGCCTAAAACTCTATCTTCATAATCAGAAGCTTTTGTATCCCCTTCGTCCATCTCCATATCCTCATCTTTCCCTTCGTCGGGGTCTGTGCTCAGGTCCCCGAGAGTGTCTCCCAAAGCAGTGACACACATGGCCATTTCTGTATCATCTGACAACCCTTCATGCTAAAGTTGTAATGCTGGCAAGGTTTTAAAGTTCTTCTCTAGTATTGAACGGACAAGTCTTTTGCCTAAATATTGAACCACGAATTCTGTTTTTCGGGTTAAAGCAAATCCGAACTAAACCATCCCATTCCTTAATTCACAGGAGGAAGCGGTTTCCTTGGTTCCATCCTGAGGACCAGGGGCGGACCCAGGATATTTGTCCAGTGAGAGCGGTAACAGTAAAAAAAAAAAAAAATTATAACACAAGCATTATACTAAAATGAAACATTCCAAATTCCAATTCAAACTCTATAGCAGTCTACATCATTCCAAATTCCTAAATCCTAAGGACCTAATCAATAGCATATTAGCATTCTGCATTAGCATAACAATAGATAGATAATAGATTAGCAGCCAAACTCTATAGTAGTGTATAACATTCCAAATTCCAATTCGGCAATCTCTATAGCAGTCTACAACATTCCAAATTCTAATTCGGCAATCACCATAGCAAATTAGCAGTTTACAGCATACCATTCCAAATTCCAATTCCAATTCCAATTGGCAAATCAATCACCATAGCAGAAATTTTTAATATTGAAACAATGAAATTGAATACCCATAACAATCAATAAGCAATAGAAAACTTGGAAAACTTACTCACCTACCGACTTGGTAGCCGTCCGGAGCGTCGCGTGTGAGCAGGCAGCAGCGAAGGCGCAAGTCCGGTAAGGCAGTTGCCGCAGCCCGCAGTTCCCCAATTTGTGCGAGTCCGGAAAGGCAGGTTCTCCCAGCGACGGTGCAATTGCTTGCGGCGGGGATGTCGGTGGCGGTCACCAGATGCAGCACAGCAGCAGGTTCTCGTGGAAGAAAGGGGTCTATTCTTGATTGCAAGAAATCGGTGTCTCAAACAGGAAGAAAGGGCTCAATCCCACCGCAAGAAGGGCTCTATCTTGATTCATGGGGGCTGGGACTCTGGAATGGGCCAAATAATTGGCCCAAATATATATATATTTTTTTTTTAAGTAATGGGCTAGTGCAAAAAATCAGGGGCAGCCCAAAGCCCAGTGCAGGCAGATGCCTGCACTGGGCCTAAGCTGGGTCCGCCCCTGCTGAGGACTGAAGAGTCAACCTGAGGAGGAGGCCTGAAGTTGTTCTTTCCACTTTTAGCAAGTGGTTAACCTGAGCCAACAGTTGAGTGTTCACAGACAGACAACAGTAAAGATTATCACCAGGTTGAGCAACAAGCCTCATTGCATATTCCCTTTGGAACATTATAATTGCACACCTGAATAATGGGCGATGAGCTAATAACTTGAAAGTTAGAGGGGAGGAAATTTAATATGTAATATTTGCTATGCAAATGTCAAAACATGGAAGATCACACATCTAACATCTCCTTGTATGACCTGGGGGAGAAACATTGCAAAACATGCTCAGTTCTACTAATTATTTAGAATGACAAATAACGAATGCCTGATCAGCAGCAAAGTTACACTATCTTGAAATTATGCATTAAAAATGTCAAATATAAACAGACAGGCACAAGTTGTATTACCTAACATTATTTTTCCAGATACAGCAAATATTTTGAAAACATTTAACAGCCTACATCTTTAGCCAAAAGAAAGGAACACAAGCATCAAGAGTGAATTATTTAAGCAGGAAATGTGCAACTATATATAACAAGAAGCTAGGCCTTATTCCCAAAACTTGTATAGGCTACCATAAATCTTTTTGTCAAACCATTCAGTTCACTACTACATCTACTACATAGCAACTAGATCCATAGAAATCAAAATAGGTCATATTACTTTTGGTTTACCCCTCCATCTTCTAACTTCATCTACTCGGGACCATGTGCCAACAATACATACAATAAACCATCAGGTCTAATAGTAGGTTTCATAATTGTTATGTACATATTATAAGAAAAATCCATAGTAACTTCTAACATTGTTTGATAGCATTGCAAACTTTTGAAGATTTAAAGCAGCATATAGTTCCACCTATGTCAATTTTGCACCAATAGCTCAAGATTTTGTTAGCTAAATTGTTCATCTGATTTATGCTCAATTGACTATCATCAATATCAACCATGACTCCAAACAATATGCAAAAATGATATATTTTCTTTCGCTACTAGCCTTGAAGGAATAGAATAGCCACTAAATTTTATGCGAACTTGGCATCTTGAATAAAATAGTCAATTGCATCTGATAACCCATACCTAACGTTCAAATAGGGAATTCCATCATTTCCTACATCTCCAAGACACTAACAACTTTACAAAGTGGAATTCAAGTAACTAATAACTAAATGGGAAAAAAAAAATTCCAAAATCCTTCAACAAAGTTAAAAGGGAAATTCGAACTGTAAAAAAAATAAGAAATATAAAAATATACTCAGAAAATCATTTTCTTGAGTGGAAAAACAGTCGTGTTCTAGGATATACATACATAACCTAAAATATTTGCAGAAGTCAAATAAGTAATATAATGAAGTGGTAAACACCAATTTGGTATTTGTATGTAAAACAAATCTGGAAGAAAGTCCGATAAAGATATCTAAGAGGTGGTAAACGACAATTTGGTACTTGTATGTTAAAGCACGTAAAAATGAAAAGGCATTTTTTTAGCATTGTGGAATATCTGCAGTCTTTCGCTATGCCAATTTGCCTACAAAAAGGACTATTTAGAAAATTTTCACACTGCAATTCTACCCTTTCCAAAAAAACATCACAAGTATAAACCCAATGTGAGATTCATACAAATTATATCCAACTAAAACAATTTTTTCTTTCTTAATATCAACTTCAATTCAAACTTCTATGTTTTGGCATCAATTTCATCAACATATGTCAATGTGAATTATGATATGCAATAATTACTATGAGAATGATGAACAGCAAATGCAACAAAGAGGCGAGGAACTCCTCAAGGACTATTGACATCAATTTTCATAAACAAAATGTCAATGTCAATTTTCGCCAATGACCTTTGCTAATGTACAAAAATTACTCCGTGAAAGTTGAATAGCAACTATGAAAAGAGAGCTAGGAATTTCTGTGCACTAATAACGTCCAATTTTCATCAACAAAATCTCAATGTCAATTCTGCCAAAGGCTCGCCAGAATCACTTCAAGAACATCACATGTAAAAAGAGGGCTAGAAATTCCGTGGAGACACTCCGATGCTCAAGTCAGGAAAAGAACCGAAAACTTGAGAAAAGAATTAATCAAGAAGATATTTAGGAACGTAATTTGACCATATCCCAAAACCTTGTTGGATATTTTTTTCATAGTTAACATAGGCCCATAAAATAGAATCTTTTTCGAATTGTACTACAGTAATGATAAAGATAAAATCTAATCCCCTTATCTCTTGTGATAGTAATTTTTGTATCAAATTGGAAGAGATTTTCTGAGATAATTTTTATCCAAAACCGGTCCAACATCTGTTGTGGTAAAATCAGTCCCAAAATTTCTATCGACTGAAATAAGAGATATATTCTATTATCATCATTACTAGGAGCCAAGTTTAATTCTAGCAAGGCACTTGCCATCTTTAGCTAAGGTTAAAAGCTCTTCAAAGGAACTTTAAAACTTAGTCAAACATCCTCGCTATGAGAAGGAAACTCCACTAACTATGAAAAATTACAAGCCTCTAAGTATGGTCAGTTACGAAACAAATATGCTCTAATTCATTGTTCAATTCTCCTTCACAAATTTTAGTCATTTAGTAACTTGACCGTCAAAGCATCTTCAAAAAAAAAAAATTCCGCCAATTTTTTACAAGTTATAGGTGTTGGGGATGACTGCCCATGATAATTAAAAATAGCAAAACTTGAACAAAGATTTTACTCAATAAATAATGCAGCTTTACTATAAAATAGAAACAGGAGATTAGAAGATGAGTTTCAACTAACTTTACATTTTTCAAATCATCGCTTAGTGCTCAATTGTTTTAGCACTCACTCATTGAATACACGTATATAATGAATATATCCTAAGGCCTATTTATAGATTTTGTAAGGCGGTTTATCATTTCACAAATACAACTTGAATTCCTCCTTAAAAGTTGAAAAATCAAACATGAACTTAATCAACCAATAAGCTTTATTTTCTAGCTTGACTTGTTAGATTTACTTGTTTGAATTTTCTTTTTAATAGCAAACAACAATTTGATAACTACAATTTATCCTTAAATGAGGTAAAATATAACTTTGCTTTCACCTCTATCGTCTTCCAACATTATCTCTAAGAAGTAAAATCAAAATTTGTTTCCACCTCTACCAATCTCCCACTTGGAGATAAATATCAGGAACTTTACCTTCATCCTCAAGAACTAAGACCAACTAAAGTTGAATGTGACTTTAGTTTCTCAATAGTGACTACATTTGTTAACATATCTATAGGATTTTCTGCAGTGTGGATCTTCCCCAAATTGATTTTACCATCTTCTAAGAGCGAACGAACAAAATGGTATTTAACGTCAATATGTTTCATTCTTGAGTGAAATGCAGAATTCTTTATCAGATGTATAACACTTTGACTATCACTGTACAACTTGCAGTCAACAAGATTCTTTGGGAGATTGTTAAAGGTGGAAACAAATTTTGATTTTACTTTTTAGAGATTATGTTGGAGGATGATAGAGGTGAAAGCGAAGTTGAATTTTACCTCCTTAAAGGATAAGTTGTAGTTATCAAATTGTTCTTTGCTACTAAGAAAAAAAATTCAAACAAATAAATCTACCAAGTCAAGCAAGGAATGAAAGTTTATTGGTCGTTCAAGTTCATGTTTGATTTTTCAACTTCTAAAGGAGGAATTCAAGTTGTATTAGTCTAATGATAAACCGCCTTACAAAATATATAAATAAACCTTATGATATGTTCATTATATGTGTTCAATGAGTGAGTGTCAAAAACAATTGAGCACTAAGTGGGGATTTGAGAAAGGTAGAGTTTGTTATTGAGAGAAATAGAGAGTTTGACATACTTTGTAACTCCTATTTGAAACTTATCTTGTTATTTACTATTTCTATTTTAATAGTAAAGCCGCATTATTTCTTAAGCAAAATATTTGTCCAAGCTTTCCTATTTTTCATTATCCTAGGCAATCATCCCAAACAATTGGTATCAGAGAACCAACTTATAGCAAAATTGGTGGAGACTGTGAACCTATCAACTATAGTTGCATTCAACAATAGCTGAGTTGCAACAAATCAACGATGGCAGAAGACAAAAATGTCAAAATCAAAAAATTCAATGGATCGAAGTTTGGATTGTGGAAGTTGCAGATAGAAGATTATCTATAGTAGAAGCATATTTACCTTCCTCTTGAAGGAGCGTCAAAGAAGCCATTGGATATGAAATAGGAAGAGTGGGAGTTACTCAACCGCAAAGCCTTGGGTACGATAAGGCTAACTTTTGTTGCATCAATTGCTTTTAATATCAGAAATAAAAACAATTGACAGAATTTAACTTTAACTTTAACAAAGATAGTTACTATCGAGAAACTGGAGTCCTATTCAACTTCAATTGGTCTTAATACTTGAGGATGAAGGTGGAGTTCCACTACCACCTGATATGTCTCCAAGTGGGAGATTGTTAGAAGTGGAAACAAATTTTGAATTTGCTTCTTAGAGATGAGGTTGGAAGATAATACAGGTGGAAACAAAGTTGAATTTTACCTTCTTAAAGGATAAATTATAGTTATCAAATTGTTCTTTATTATTGTGAAGAATATTATAAATTGTATATAATAAACTTGTTTCTATTACAAAGTAAAATACCCTATTTATAGGGTTACAAATAACTGTAAAAGGAAATAAACATAAAAAGAAATATTATACAATCTACTACTAAGGAAAGTAATCATACACTAAAAGGAAATTTTATAATTGCAATCTTTGACGATCTCTGGAATCTTATTCAATATCCTTGACATCCCCCTTCAAATTGATGCTGGTAAAATCATCAATTTGTAATCATGAATTGACGACGATGACAATACTTGTGCCCACGAAGAAGAAATCCAAATCAAAGCAACCAACTATTAAAAGTACTGACGACGAGAGATTAAGAACAAAGAACCACTCTAAAACCACTTCAAGAACACTCCAAAGAAACAACGAGAACCCACGAAAAACTACGAGAAACCACCGAAGATGAGTCACACGTTGACAAAAATTCAATCAACCGTGGACGACCAGAAGAACCCACACCTAAAAGGTTGAGTTGTGACCCAAGAGAATAGAAGATTCAACCACTTCAAATACATTCCAGAGAGCTCACTCACCAGTAAGAATTTCCAAAGGAAATTGACGAAGTGTGCCGACACACACAGCAAGCTCTATCGTCGGGAAAACTTAGTTGAACATATAATTCATGTTCCAACAAAAGCTCTAACGCCAAAACACCGGCCAAAACTCCAGATGAATTGAACATATACTAAATCAAATTCCAAATGAACTGAACCAAATTCCAGATGAACTGGACATACTAAACCAAATTCCAAATAAACTGGACCAAATTTCAGATGAACTGGACATACTAAACCAAATTTCAAATAAACTGGACCAAGTTCCAGATTACCAAAAGCTGAAGAAACTCCAAACAAACTGCAGAAACTGAGTTGTGGCCACCGAAATGTGATGCGACTTTGTAGGGATACATCTGAAAAGAAAAAAAAAAAAAACAACATTGGTAACCGGACGAGCGGCTCAAGGCCGCTCGCCGGAAATGAAATTCAAAAGTTAATTTGTTTAGGATCGAAACTGCTCTGATACCATGTGAAGAATATTATAAATTGTATATAATAAACTTGTTTCTATTACAAAGTGAAAGACCCTATTTATAGGGTTACAAATAACTGTAAAAGGAAATAAACATAAAAAAAAATATTATACAATCTACTACTAAGGAAAGTAATCATACACTAAAAGGAAATATTATAATTGCAATCTTTGACGATCTCTGGAATCTTATTCAATATCCTTGACAATTATTATGAGGAAAATTCAAAATTTGTTTCCACCTCTAACATTAGCAGCATTTAATTTTTGCATAGAATCAAAAACAACTGTCATAAATTGACACTGACACTTTGTAGAAAAAAAATCAAATCAATAGTTTTGTTAACTCAATTTCATCCATGACTTCATACCATGTGCTCAAACGTAATATTTACTTTCCTAGCCTTGAAGTAATAGAATAGCTAGCTTGCTAATTTGCCACCTTGGAATAAAACTGTAAATTAACTTGCATCAAATAACCATACATATGGATTTCCATTATTTCCTTAATCTCTTGCAATTTTAAGAAACTAAACTCATGGGTATATATATATAACAATTTGGAAAAGACATCCATATCCTTCAACAAAGTTTTACTAATATGTGTATCCAATCAAATGTCTCTCTCAAATTTATATCCGTACCCCCAAAAGAAAATGAAAAGAATAAGACATGTAACCATAAACTATAGAGATGTTTGAGAACTTAAATACACGTTGCATTCAAATCAATAGCTCCTACAAAAAGGAGACTCAAATTCCTCAAGGATTGTCAATGTAAATTTTCATCGATAGACTGTTTATAATTATATCAATTTCCACCAACAACCCTTGTGGATCTACAAAAATGAAACCAAAAAGCTTAATAGAAATTGCAATAAGGGAGCCACGAAATCCCAAGAACTATTGACATCGACTTTTGTCAGAAAAAAATATAGCGTCAATTCCACAAATTGTCTATGCCGATCCATGTAATTACTTCGAAAATGTTAGTTAACACCTATAAAAAGGTGATGGACAAATTTTTCGAAGACACTTTGATGTTTAAGTCAGTATATGAAAATTGAATATAAAGATATTTAGAAATGTGATTTGAATGTAACTGAGAACATTTATAGGACAAAGTTTACTGACAATTTAGCAAAGATCATGTGGTTAGAATCCCCTTTGAATTGGACTGGCTCTTTATAAGGACGGAGACGGATTTTAATCCATCATCAGGTATTATAAGATTGGATGAGTTTTCTAAGAGTCAATTTTTATCTAGAACCTAGTCTTGGAAGTAGAATAGTACACAAAATCTATTGTACTAAGAATTAACTACAAAAAATATCATCCAATATTATAATAAGATAAATTCTATGGGTAGAGATGTGAAGATACACAATCTATACTCATCCTTTCAAAAGCAGTCCAGTTCAATAAAGGCTTTTGGTAACTTCTTTGGATGCGCTTAAAAGCACATTTTTAGGGGTTTTTTGGCGAACTTTTGGTTCAAAAGCACATTGTTCAAATAAGCACCTAGAAAGGTACTTTTAAAGGGAGTCAGACGTGCTCTTTAACACACAGAAACTCTACTAACTATAACTAATTCGTCCTAAAGGAAGTATGCTCGTGTTACACAACAAAAACACTCCTAAATGTTCAATTTTATCATCATTTACTGACTTAAGCATCAGAGTGTATTCGAGAAACTATTTTCCTCCTTTTTAAGAGTGCTCCTTGAAATTCCAATGAGTGTTTTTATAAACCACGAAAAACAATTGACAGAAATTAACTAAGAGAATTTGTTCAACATTAACCACAGCCTATAAAATGTGCACACGCACGTCTTATTTCTGCAATGCTACATTATTTGCCAAGAATTGGGTGCAGAAAATTTGAAGTCTTGGACACTTATGAATAGAAGCATCTAATTTTAATCCTAAAGCTTCAATCCATGATATAAATTTAGCATAAGTAGTCAACATATTTTCCAAAACAGGAAAGTCCACAGCCTGGTGCTGTTCTCCGTTAGAGACACAGGCTCCTCATGGCCCAAAAAGGCTGTTTCTGGTGTAAAAACAGCAGCCAACACACTCTCTTCTCGTTTTCGATCCAAACACAAATATAACAAGCAAAGTAAAAATCTCGACCGGAAACAATTACAAACCGAAGAAAAAGAAATTTCCATCAGAAGCAAAGAAAATTGAATAATGCTAAATGTAGATAAAAAAGTATACATGAAGGTCTACATCCCCTTAATCCCCTTACACGGAGTGGTTCACTTGAATAAAATATTCAAGTGGTGTACACGTACCACTAGCAATGCTCAAGAAAATTATTCACCTTCAGTCGAGTAGACGAATGGGTTCATTGAAACCTACGTTACAACTCGCGAACCATACGGGGATCAAGTTCCAGTGCTACTATAGATTTTCCTACTTCGAGAAGCTTCTCCGTCAGGATACCAGTACCAGGACCGATTTCTGGGATGACGTCAGCGGGCTTGATGCTGTGCTGGCCTTTGGACTTGTGGAAGCATCTAGGAGGTTTGTAAATCAACGGATGGAAGATCCCTGTTTGGGCTCCATTATTTTGAAATAGTAAAAAGTTGAAGGGTGGTTGGTTAAAGAAAAGTTTAAGCGTTGACCCACATTATTTTTTTCATTATCATTATTCTACTTATTTTCAATCACACATTTTTCAATAAATAATATTTTTCATCACATCAATAATTTTTCCTTTATTTTCAACTACATATTATCCATCTCATCATCAACGGTAAAAATATATTCTTACTTCGACAATGTGCATCAAACAAGCTCTAAAGTTTGTGCGTAAAACTAATTTAGAAGAAAACGTGAAAATAAGTATGGAGAAATTAGGCTCACTACACCGGTTAGATTAATGCACTTAACATAAATTTAAACTTCTAATCACCGTAATTTATACATTCCAAAATCCACCCCCATTCAATTACATACACACGCAGACACAAAGACCCGGCTTCGCTCATGATTTTTTCAAATTTTCCATCAACATCATCCCGTTTTTCTCTAGATTTCGGTGGGCTTTGAAGATTAATTATATTCCAACATCATTCATCCATGAATTCACACTTCTATCCATAAAAATTTCAAGAAATCAAAACTAAATTGACTCAACTTTATGGGCTTCAAAGTTTTTCTTCTTTTTCTTAAATTCTTGTTCATGGTTGAAATTTTTTGAATTTTGTTGAGAGTGTGGGTGTAGTTGATGTTGGTTTTGTGGATTTATTGTGGAATATTTGAATTTAGCATAGAATCATGAGAAAATTTTACTCATCTCAATTACTGTGCATATCAAGTGTTCGATTAATTGCTCCAAATACATTTTTTGTGAATTATGCCATGATTTTTGTTTGATACATAGAATATACACACATAATCACTCACATGTCATTGTATCTCTCCATTTGCATGAGTTGAATGGCAATTTAAGGGGAAGCATATTCAAGCCTACATTCCCCCATATGTCCTATGCATCCCTACTTACAGTCCCAATTTTCTGCTTATTGCTTATGTAGGATTGCTATATCATATATGAGTAACTAATGATCGTTCAGTCATTTGACTTCTTATGAGGAAAAGCAAGGGGGCGGGGGCCAATTGAAATGGGAAAGAAAGGAAGAGGAAGAAGGAAATGCAATCAACAGTTTCCTTGAAATTCAAATCCAGAACACACAAAAAAAAAAAAAAAAACATTTTATGCTTTTGTTTTCTATTATAACCTAGAGATAGAATTGGGAGAAGATTGTGAATGATTATTGTAAAAAAAATTTACCATCACCTCTAGATTATAATAGAATGTTTCTAGGGAAGGTAAATAGTTTCTATGGATGAGCATGATGTTTCACCTTATATAGAGACACCATTTTCTGCATTTTTACTGCAAAGTTTTACAGTATGTTGGTTCTTACTTTTCATTAGCTTTGGAGTTATACAGAACTTGTAATCTTGGATAGAAAATTCACATGTAAAACTATTGATGCTTTGTATGATTTTTTTTGTTATGAATTATATTTGCGTTCTGATATTTCACAATTTGTTTTCATTTTCCGCACATTTAATGTTATGGATCTAAAGGGGGAAATATTTATTTTCCATTTCCCCGCCTCTTATTCTTGATTGCTAACTATATACTGTTTTTTTTTTTTTAGGTTCTGTCACTTTTTCTGAGTTTCTGTCACTTTTTATAGTGTTTGTCACTATTTTCTGTTATTTTTTTGGTCACTTTTTTAACTAACAAAATAATTTTATTTTTATTTTTTACAAAAGTGTGATTGCGTCACATTGTCACTTACTTAATTTTATGTATTACTATCTAGGAATGTCAAAGTTGATTGTCAATTTTATAAAAGTGACATTGTGTCACTTTTTTAAATTTTCTCACTTTTTTTTTTAGTTTTTAGTCACCTTTTAAGTTTATATTACTTTTTAAGAAGATAAAAAATGAAATAATACTTTATATTTTTCTAACATAATCAGCATGTGGATTGATCTGGACGTGCTGATTATTTTAAGAATATGACTACTGGTGCTGTACAAATGGATAATACTATTTCGGCATTTGTCACTTTTTTGAGTTTATGTCACTTTTTCGATCTTGTATCACTTTTTGAGAGTGTCACTTTTTTTTAGTTTTGTCATTTTTTTTGAGTTTGTCACTTTTTTTAAAAGAATAAAAAAGTGACATTGTGTTACTTTTTCATTTTACACAATATTTTTTACTTCCTAAAAATATTTTATATGATTTTTCAAAATATCCATAATTTTAAGGGTATTTTTGTAAGTACCCCAATAAGTATTGTAAAAATGAATTTTGGGAAAGACGGGCTCAAACAGAGGCCCTATTGTAGTTTGATTTGATGGGTTGGGTCTTGTTAATGGGCTAGACTCAAATTGAGAACTTTTGTTGCAAGTTAAACTTTCAAATTAGGACAAGAATAGCATTAACTCCTAACCAAAAATATTTAGTTGGGTAATTGACAAAAGTAGCATTAAAGTATTAATTTCCACACAAAGGTATACTGGGTAGACTTTCGAATTTATCTGCAGCTTTGATTGGTTTGAAATGAATATTATCCCACTTTATCTAAAATTATACAGAAAATGAAAAAATTAGACCATAATAAAATAATTTTTTTACCTTCCTTTTCTTTATTAATATTGAATAGAACTAATATGATTTTCTAGCCAAGAAAATATATCAGATGAGGTGAAATTTGGAAAATCTCTAATGAATTCAAATCATAAGAGATGTTCTATGCTTCATGAGATACAATTTAGAAGGCTGAGACCGACAACGTGGGTTAGATACTCATGTAGCTTTCCTTGTCAAGTAGCCTACGAAATATAAATTGATGGATGCATCTATAAACATGAGCAAAAAATAAAATAAAAAATGAGTCATGCTATGTGTACACATAGAGGTTCACATAATGCGAGTGGGATCGGGGCCACATACATGTACACATATATCGCAGGTCTCACCCTATTTACATTATTGGATTTTCATTGGAGGCTGGGCGATTGGACAACTGTGGATTTCAGTTCATAATTTTTCGTGTTCGAGAATTAGC
Organism: Fraxinus excelsior; assembly: GCA_019097785.1. Lineage (NCBI taxonomy): Eukaryota > Viridiplantae > Streptophyta > Magnoliopsida > Lamiales > Oleaceae > Fraxinus > Fraxinus excelsior. The sequence goes on along the minus strand of CM032639.1, from coordinate 22,247,126 downwards.
AAAGGAGTTTGCAAAATTCATTAAAGGTATTATTCTAAACACAATTTCTATCTAAATACAAAGCAGATTCGTGGTGAAAATTGAAAAATAAATTATTTTTCGCGGTACATGTTAAAGTAAATTTTCAACAATACATTCTAATATCACCTGAAAATGGGGGAAAATTGACCGAAAATATCGAGGGCCAAGAAATTGGATTTATTTTTCACATTCATGTTTGATTCGTTTCAATAGTATGCTTTTAATCACATTAATTAAAAGTAAATAAGTTTTTAACAAATATTCTTTTTAACGATATATTAAATATAGAGCAAGTTACTTGTTTAATAATAATAATAACTATTTCATTGTCAAAATAAGTAATACTTGAAAAACATATATAGAAACAAAAATCTAATTCCTTTTAAGCTTAGCAAAACATGTAGACTCCTTTATTGTTAAAATTAAACGAGTCATTTATTTTTGGCATTAATTAATAAAAAATATTTCTTATAAAATTTACTTTTTTGATTGTGTAGTCTTTTAAAAACTTGGATAACTATACATTGGGCTTGGACTGGACTCAAGTAAATAGAACTATCCGCTTCTAAACTATTTTTTTTTTCCATGTTAGATAACTTGGTTTTAAATTTTTTAAAGAAAGATAAGTATACACGTCTCAATTTAAATAAATAAATAAATATTTCAATGATGTCTTGTCTGATCTCGACATATGAAAAAGTAAAAGAAAAAGGCAAACAAGAAAACACTATTCCATTATTTTTTTTTTCTTGGACATTTTGACCATATACATCTAATTGATTGAGATCATGGTACAAGAAACATCTAATCAAAATATGTACATTATAAGATACGACACACGACGTCGTGTGGCCAGCGTGCAGTTAGCGATGAACTTAATTCATTTATGGCCAACCATAATGTAATAGGAATGGACCCTCGTCTGATTGATACTTCATCATCAAAACAGAATCATGTTATTCTTTTTCAGTTGAAAAGTTTGACGTCATGAACTCCTCGATTTATTGATATCGACAAAACGGAACATGTTCACAATGTATTTAATAGTGTCAAAGTGAATCGAGTTACCTATGAACATGAGCATGTATGTCTTATTGATCGAATGCATAAAGAACGCTTTCTCAGGATAAAGGATGAACGACAACTTTGACGACTCCCACATGCCTTGTCCTGGACTTTAGTGAAGGAAGTAAATCGCAGGTTTATGCCTCCAAGGGTACAGGATGGAAGACTACTTGTACACTTGCACTTACTCAAGGACCAAATCCATATTTCAGGATTCAAACCCTTGACGTGGCAGTCTTAAATAAAGTTGGAGTTTTTCCACTTTCCCTTTTTATCATTTGGAGATGTGTCCTGGGGGCGAACGCTTTCTCAGGATAAGCCTCAAGAAAAGTGGTGAACCATATTTCGCTAGATTAGCGTTATCTTAAAATGGGTTGAGCTAGTTTAGCTCATTTAACACAACACTACTAAATGGAACATTGAACAAATACACTGTATAACTTCTTTAGCATGTCCTGAGCCAAATTTGAAACAATGATGTTCTCATAATCAAGCTAAGCTCCTGTTTGGCGAGGATTAAAATCAGATTTTGTAGTAAATTTTGATAGAAGTTGATGAAATGTGTGATTGAAAATGTGTGTGACCTATAAAATATATGATTAAAATTAATTGTTGGTTTTGACTTAAGATCAAAATCTAAATTTTAATTCCTACCAAACATAGGCTACGATTCTATGTTACAACTTAATATGTCAATCTTATTAATATGAGTATTCAAAACCCTTATATGTTGGTTATTATTTTATGTTCGTTCGATGTGAAATTTATTTCTTAGTATCTTCCCACTAGATAGTGATTCATTTGACCTTAAGACGCTCTGATACCATATTGAAATTTGAGATTTTATCTTAAAATGTCAAACTTATTAAAAAAAAAAAAAAGTAACACAAATCTTTATATATTGATTATTTATTTTATATTTGTGGGATTTATTCCTTATCGTTTAATATGGTATTTTGGCCAGTTTATTTTATAACATCAGCATTCTCATACAAGTTCTCGAAAGATGGATGACATTTATGATAATCTAAGTTAGCTTTCTTGCAAGCAATAGCTTGTGCTAGTCAGCTAGTGTGTAGACTGCGCAAGAAATCAAGGTTTGTTGGTTTAATGAATCTCCTTCAAGCAAGCAGTTGATGATAATTTTTATTTATTTTTATTTTTTATTTACTAAGAGTGAATATTAGTTTTACTTTTATCTAAAATTCATTTTTTAGCTTAATTATGGCCTAATTATTATGAAACCAAATGATCGTCACATTTTAAATTGTTGGGAGACGACTTGGCTTCAGATTCGTGATTCTTTAAGAATGCATCGTGATTTTAAATTGCAACTCGAGGAAGAAAGTGCGTCATAGAATAATTACTATTGTTAGTCTTACTTTTCTTCTTTCTTCCTTTTGAGTTCGTGTGTTGGAAGTCTGACTATACGTCTCTTCCAAATAATTTCATCATTAAAGTTCGACTTTTAATAAATTAGTTGGTGTGTGACTAGGAAGTTGGAGGAAAAAACTTTTGATAACGTTTGGCCAAATTGTATAGTAATAAATGTAAATGTAACGATCATTATCTCAAGTTTCCACCATAGACCCACCCTTATTTAAAAGGAAACCAAAGATATAAAGTAAGGGCAATCTCATCGTCGAGTAGTCGCATTAATTTTAACTTTTTAGAGCAGCCCAAAAGGAAACAATTTATTTTTAATTTTTTTTCTTTGAGGGTTTGTTGGGGGGGGGGGGGTGGGGGTGGGGGGGGGGGGTGTTGTTTGTTGTGAATGACCTCTACAACTTTGAGCAGTTTTCTTTGTTTTGAACTCTTGATAATACTATGCTAACTTGTACGAAATATAGTTGTTATTTAAAGTAATATAAAATTATTTGTCGATGTCGGTTTCGTATTTTATACGTATACTTAGGTATAGCTTCTATTTTTTGTTACTGCAGTTAAACACAAAATATTGTATCGCAAAATTAAGTTGTTTCACTCCAAATAAAATGACGATAGACTTAAACTTTGCCTCCTTCGTTTTCCTAAAAAGAAACGTAATTCTCGATACTTAAAAGGCGTAGTTCAAGCAGGATATTATACTTAATATGTCGTGCACGATGGTGACCCATTTAAAAATACAACTCTTGAAATTTACCTATTGTTTTGATCTTCAAACGGAATGAACTACTTGGTTAAGGTTTAGATAGAACAAAATATTCGTTTGAAATTCCTTTAAAAAACACGCATATAAATTACTTTCTAAACACCGTTACTTAGCTTATGCTAATCATATTAATTCTTAAGTCTTCTTTTGGAGAAAAAAAAAAAAAAAAAAAAATCCAAAGATTAAGCATTCAATAAACAATGAGCACTACAACAAAGGCTAAAGAGAATTAGTGATGATCTCTTATTTGCACCATTGAAATTGCAAAAGAAAAGGCCAAAAAGTAATAACAATAAATTAAGAACTCAATCCCATGACATGATATGTCAACATAATACAATATAGGGTTCTATTTGGCCATTCAAATTACGTAAAGGGCATCTTCTTTTAATTAAAAAAAAAATGAAATAGGAAAAGGTACAAAAGCCATTGCTCAATGATAATGGACTCTTTGTGCATCACTAAAGAAATCCAACATTTCTCTATTATGGGGCCTAACGATGAGACCTATGATATGAATATATTAATTATTTTATTTCTATGGCGAATATGTTAAAATTTCATCAGTACTTGTACTTTATTCTTGCCTCGTACTATCTTGCATTGTAACTCCAGAAAAAAATAAAATAAAATCAATATATCATTGTATCGTAACATTGTTTGTGTTGCATAGTTTATTACAAATTTACGAAGGATCGATTCCCTATGTTACAATGTTTTTACTGTCTAGAATAAACTATTATATGAAAATTCTTTGATTGGTGATCCAGCCTTTTTTTTTTTTTTTTGTGAAAAAATATGTGATAATTAATTGAGATGATGGATCTTAATTTACTAAAAGAACGTTTGACATGACTTTTCAGAAACCAAACAACTAGTAAACGATTAAAATTGAAGTCAAGATTAATCATTAATTAACTATTATTACTAATTCTCATATATGCTCTTGAAATAAGAAGTTCAAACTTGACTTTTTCTATTATTGAACCAAATTTTGATTAGTTTCAACAAATATTCATTCACATAACGTGTTTGGTACATTACGCACTAGGTCATATATGACTATATAATATTAGAAAACGTATACGTAACGAAATATTTAAGTTATACGTCGAGTACTGGCCAACTCAATGTCCAGATGTCAAAATTTATATATTTGAACTACTAAGTTCATATACTACTACACCGAACAACTCTTTTAGCACATCAACACTATTTTTAGATTCTCACACCTTTCAAGCTCGTCTAGCTAGAGTTACCAAGCAAGTCACGTCAATCGATGCATCTTTAGGATGGCTATGTGTGGTTGCCTGTAGATTAACACAATGCTTAGCTATGTCAACGAGCCGAGCCCAAGTTTTTTTGGATCGGCCCGAATCGGGCCAAAAAAATGAGGCTCGCCCGAGCCTTTGGCTCGGGCCTTAGCAGGCCGAGCCGAGCCTTTTTTTTTTTTTTTTTTGGGGCACCTTATAGGCTAATGTTGGATAACATGTTAGATTTATAAATGACCAAATGAGTGACTATCCATTATAACAAAAATGAGAAATCTTTTTTAATAATCGATTTGAGATTTCTTACAAATTTTAGTGGTCATTGCCCATTGGTGAAATTAGCTCAATTTTTAAATGTAATCAAGCAATATGGATCACTAATAATTTCACTTAATAGTTAATATAGAAGAATAAACGTGTGTAAATGAAAAAAAAACTTACTTTAAATATTTAGGCACTTAGATAAATGAAATAGTAATAATGCAATAAATATTAAACAAACAAATATCACACATTTTCCAAAATAATCTAGCTGATAAATTATGAGATAAAATTGTCACTTATAATTAATTTATTAGTTTCATGATGAGAAGAATAAGTTGGTTAAGCATATTGTGATCATTTGTCTTAATTTAAGCCATTCATCCCCAATAATTTATGGTGTAAAATAAAAAGTGTTGGACAATTTTTTTTTTAATTTACGGGTCGGCTCGGCTCGGGCAGACTCCTCAAAATGAGGCTCGGTAGAACTGAGCCCGAGCCGGGGCCCAGCTCGAGCCGAGCCGAGCCGAGCCGAGCGCGAGCCATCCGAGCCGTCGAACTTTTTTGCAATCCCTAACAATGCTACTCGAACTTGATTTTCTATTGAAAAGATGATGCAATTGAAAATTGACAAGAAATTATAGCTAGAAATAAAATATGATTGATTTGAGTAAGACAGTGGAAAATATCTTCCATAAGTAGCCCCAACTCCTAGCACGCAATACAATAAGGCTTAGAAAAAATTAAATTCACGTTTAATTGTATGACAAGTATGAAGGCAAGGATGCCAAAAGTTAATTGATTATAAAATTAAGGTTGAGCTTTCCCAACATTTGATGTTGTGTGATTGTAAATCCACAACCTTTAAAAATGAAATTTTGAGTTTCTAACATAGTTAAGTATTTGAGTTCGGGGTTCTCGCATGAACAAAATTATCAAATAGACGTTAAAACTGCATGTGAATTTCACATGAATGACAACTAATGGAAGCAAAAACTCCAAAATTGAAAAATTTATCTCCATCTCAACTAAAAGCCGTATGCAATTCTAATTTTCAACTTGACAATATTTGTCACCTTGGGACTCAAATTCATATATTGAAATAGGTTGAGGATCCAAAACTTTATTTTGAAAGTTAGAGATAATCACACCAAGTGAAAAATTGAAAAGTCTAACCCTAATTTATATAATTTATCCATAATTAACAAGCACAAATAAATTTTTTAGTGATTTTTTGTTCTAGCATGTGATCACTCAATAATGATAAATTGAAGTGTGAAAGCAAGAGAATTTAGAGAATCTGCTATTGTTTAAGTAATTTTTTTTTTTTAAAAAAATAGTTTTGACTCCTAATTTATAATAATATAAATATGTCGGGTGAAAATCTTTTACATTCTTGGCCAAGTCCTAGATTCTTGTTGGATGCTTCACGCCTTCTACGGTGTCTTTTTTAGGTTGCAACAACAAATCAATAATCACATCATGTCGATTACATCTAAAATTGAAACAGTTTAAATTTTATCTTCTACATACCCTTTCATAAGTGGGTCGAATTTATATTTTAGAATGCTACGTTAAAATTTTAATTAATGAGTAGCACGAGTATAATATATATATACATGAATTTTAATTAGTGTTTAATATAAACTAAGCATCGTGTTTAAGTGACAAACAAACTACTCACTAATGTAATGTGACACCTAAACACGTTGCTTAGCATAAACTAAGTAATGTGTTTAGGAAATCATTACTCTAAACACACACACACACACACACACACACACACACACACACTGTATTTAGGAGATCAAATTCGTATGTTAGTAAAAATCTCCTAAGCACGATACTTAGTTTATGTTAAGCAACGTGCTTGGGTGGCACATTATATTAACGGGTAGTTTGTATGCCACCTAAGTACGGTGCTTAGCACACATATATATATATATAGCCCATGTTTAAATCACATTATTTTTTTCATTCACATTCTTCTACTCATTTTCAATCATACATTTTTTCAATAAAATAATAATTTTCATCACATCAATAATGTTTCCTCTTTTTTTTCAACCACATATTCACCATCACATCAAAAAAATAAATAAATACATTTTCTCCTAAAAAAATGTGCATCAAACGCGCTCATATATATGAAAAATTCTATTTAGCCAGAAGAAGAGAAACCAGATTCAAAAACAGAGAATAAAAAATTAATGTGAATTATCTATTATACCCTTATTTCTAGGTTTTAAGCATTTTCCGCATTTTACCCCCAAAACTGGTATCAGAGCCTAGTAACGAAACTGAAGAAAATTTATAGAACTTATAAAATGAATAGAAGAGATAAAATTATTTTAGAAGAATTACAAAATGTTAATATATTAACTAATACTAATCGAATTAAATTACAAGAATTAGTAACAGATTTAAGTATTAAATATAAATCTTTAAGTGAAGAGATAAAATAAGTAAATAGCTCCCAACAATTAACTGAAATAAAAAATAAAGGATTACAAATTTTAGTAGATGAATTCTCCGAATTTGAAGAAGAAGAAAATATAATAAATCAATTTTTAGAACAATATGATAATTATACTCAACCTTTAGGAAAAATAGATATTATAAATCAAGATATTATAACTGATATAAAAAAATATCAAATCCAAATTAGAAATTGTTAGTGACAATATTAAAATAGGACCAAAAATCCTATATAAAAAATTGAATCAAAATTTAAAGAATCGAAACTAAAAAATGATTCTTATATATCAATTGAACCACCTTTATCGGCATATGTTATAGAAGAATTAGAAACAAAATTTTATGAAGCTACTGAAGAAGAATTAGAAGCATATAAACAAAGTTTAGAATAATTAGCTATTCAAACTGAAAATATTTATACGAATGATCATCCACCCAAAGAAGAAACTATTGAAATTAACACTTCACCTTTAAATCAACAAGTTGAAACTTAACCGTTAGTCGAAGAGACAAGTAGAACTAATATTACTACAGATTGGACTCAAGTCGAATCTGATGACTAAAATTTAGAATGGATGAAAGAACATGGAATAATAGAAGAACGAGAAAGTTATAATTTTAGAAAATGATCTAAGACTATATCAACCAAATCCATACACCTTAAGGATAATAATCCCGTTAAACTTTTTACTGAACCAATTCCTACAACAGGAATATAGCTATATATTGATGATAGCAATAAGAAAAGTGCAATTATTGATTCATAGGCAAAAACTACTGATTTAGCTGTTGCTTTTCATAAATGGAATACAACTCAAACTTATAACTTTTTAATCCACACCTTTAGAGGAATTACTTCAGATACCTGGAGGAGAACTTCTGAAGAAACAAAAAATAAAATTAAATATGGAAAAAAATATACAACTATTATTGATAGTAATGAAAGTTTAGATACTGAAAACTCTAAGGAAATTTTAAAACGAATGAAAATTTTATTTAAACACTTACTCTTAGGAGAAGTTATATCAAAAACTAAAATAGACATGAACACTCAAGAAGCCTTACAAGCAGAAAGAGAAATGAAATTATTAAAAATCTACGATATGTGTGAATTAAACGAATATACTAAAAAATTCGAAAAGATATATCAAAACATCAAAATCCATAAAAGAATGGAATTTATCAGAAGAAGATGTAAAATTACTAAATAGATATTTTCTTAAAACTATCTTGGCCATGTGATTAGAAATTATTTGAAGATTACCAAATTTATTGGAATAAAATAGAATGGGAAAATCCTAACCATAAAGCTGATACATTAAGAATAAGAACTTCATTCGCTAAGAGAAAAATATCTGAATGATGTAGAAAATCTATGTACCAGCACATATTTAGAAAACATGGTAAGAAAGCAAGTTTATGTTGTTATGGAGAAATGACAGCAGTACCACAATTTGGTTGTCACCAACCGTCTAGGAAACCATATTATAAGAAGAAATTTAAGAAATATCTTAAATCTTGGAAGAGAAACAAAAAATCTAAAAGCCACAAGAAATATTTTAAAAAGAAAAAACTTTGAAAAAATGAATATAACCAACAAAAGAAACCTCAAAAGAAATCTAAAGAAAAATTCTATAAAAAATGTAAACGTTTTACATGTAATGAAATATGCCATATATCTCCCAATTGTCCTAATAGGAATAAAAGAGAAAATGTTAAAGTTATTAGGTTAATGGAAGAAATCGAATCCGACTCAAACTATGAGATAATCGAAGATTTAGACGAATTATCTGAAACAAACTCAATCTATGGTTAGATATAGAAGAAATTGAAAAATCAGAATTCGATCAGATTTATATGAATCAATAAATTATAGATACTATTGAGACTAACTTAGATAATGAAGAAGGAACTTCATAAACAGTCGTGTTTGATGAAGAAAGATATGGAGCTATAAAAGAAAAACAAATATGTTTAACAGATAAAGATGTTTTTATAAGACCAATATTACCTTGGTTTAACAAAACAATATACATTGCTAAATATGATGAAATACCTATTAACATCGAAAATATTAAAGACAAAACTACTATACATTTAATAACTAAAGAATGAGTTAATAGAGAATTAGGAAAAATAAATAGATCCACTAGAGAAAGATTAAAAAACACAGTGATTGGAGGAATCCAAATAATGGTCAAAGGATATTTTAGAGAATGAATGGATATTCCTATATGTACTTAATGGATAACAGAATACTTCATGATCCTATGGACACTCTATTAGGAGTTGTCTCTGGAAATCTAATATATAAGAAAATTATATTTACTATAAGACCTGAATTTGTGATGTCCTTATTAGATGAAAACTTAAGTATGAGATTAAGGGCCCGTTTGGTACGGATTCTCCAAATTCTACAGTAAATCAATTCTCATTTTCAACCACACATTCTTCAATAAAATAATATTTTTCATCACATCAATAACTTTTTCTTCTTTTTCAACCACACATTTCCCATCATATCACTATTCAAAATCAATTCTTCCCCCAAAAAATCTCTCCCAAACAAGCTCTAAATCTATATCATAGAATTGATAGATTAATTATGCCACCAAGAAGTAAGGCTGTAACTTTACATTGTAAAGCTTTATATGCCTTTACTACTACACACCAAAAGGAAATCAATAAAGTCTCAGGAGACTTTATACAAATACATGAAAACTTTAGAGATCTAGCACAATTTATACCACCGAGAATGTTAAGTAATCATAACATTTTTTTACCACAAGATATATTGCTTGATTTTCATCAGCAATCTAGAAGAATAGATAATAATGTAGGAAATCAAGGATTAGTTACCTTGAATATCTCTGGACAACTTGTAGCCAGAATGCCTAATAGAAGAATAGAAAGAAGTATTAGTACTAGAGAACTTTCAACCTCTAACAGAACATCTACAAGTAGAAATTACCCAACAATGCTTAGAAATAGCATTGATATTGACCTTAGAAAATGTGAGGAAGATAATTTTCTTATTTTAACAGAATATATAAATAATCAAATAACTACGAAGAAATCATAGCCCTTGCTAATACAGGAGCAAGTACTAATCATATAAGAGTAGACTTAGTTGATCATTTACTAGAAGAAAAATTACCACAAGGAATAACCTTTACAGATTACCATGAAATTAAAACATTTGTTAATCTAAAACTAAGTTTCACAGATATAGAAGGATAACAATTTAAACTAAATCTTAAAATTCATAAAGATTATAAAAAGGGAAAAGATACTAGTCCAATATTATTTGGAATGAACTTTATTGAGAAAGTCTCATCATTCTATATCTAGAAGAATACCTTACAAATAACTATAGAAGGCAAACAAAAAATGATTTCTAGAGTTAATAAAAACAAAGAACCAATTTATATGATACAAGGAATTAGATCAATCAAAACTAGTATATTTAGTCCATATATTGAGATAACTCTCAATTTACCAGACTGCTGTATGATAAGATTCCATGTTATACTTGATACTGGATCAGGTATTTGTCTATACAAAAGATATGTGTTCCCAGAACATTATTATAAAAGAGATTATAAAAAAACAACTTATGGTCAAACATCGAGTGATATTGTAGAAATCTATAGAGATCTTGTAGAAAATGTTCCTATAATTATAGGAAACAGAGAATGTTTTATTCCACGAATATATGCAACAGCTAAAATAGGATGTGATATTGTTTTAGGAGAAAATTTTATCTATATATATATATATCCCTTTTACACAATATAAAGATAGTTTTGAATTTACCACACCTTGTAATCACAAAATTAAAACATCAAAAATCTATAAAGTCATTGGAATTGCACATCAACAAATTCACCATAATCCTAGATATCAGAGTTCTGCAGGTAATCGTGATGGATGTTATACATAAATTAATCAAAAACAAAAAAAATTCAGTATTAGGAATTTGTAATTTAGAAGAAGAATTAGAAAGTATTAAACTAAAACTAAAAGAATGTTATCGTGAACATTCCTTAGCCAAATGAGACAAAGATAAACCTATAGCAACCATTGAACTAAAAGACCCAAATGCTAAGATTTCAGGAAAACAATTTCCTTATAGCGAGGAAGATAAAATGGAATTTGAAATCCAAATTAAAGAACTCTTAAAATTAGGAGTAATAAGAGAATCAACCAGTCCATATAATAGTCCATCATTTATGATTAGAAATTATAATGAAATTAAAAGAGGAAAATCTAGAATGGTAATCGATTATAGAGATCTAAACTCTAAAACCATACAAAATAACTATAAATTACCAATAAAATAATTGTTAATAAAACAAATACATGGAAGTAAAATATATTCTAAATTTGATTGTAAATCAGGATATTGACAAATAAAACTAGATGAAGTATCAAAACATTTAACTAGTTTTACTACCCCTAATCCATTAGGACAATTTGAATGGAATGTTATGTCATTTGGATTAATGAATGCACCAGCAATATTTCAACAGAGAGTGGATAAGATTATTAGACCAATAAAGAACTTCTGCATTGTTTATGTAGATGATATCCTTATTCATTAAGAATTTAAAAGAATATATTGAACATCTTAAAAAATTCAACTATATTGTAAGAAAACACGGATTAGCCCTATCAGAAAGAAAAGCAAAAATAGCTAAAATAGAAATTGAATTTTTAGGATATATTTTGAAAGAAAAAAAATATTTCAACAACTTCATATTGGAAAAAAGATTATTGATTTCCAGAAGTAATTAGGGATAAGAAAAAACTGCAAAACTTTATTGGATTACCAAATTATTTTGAAAATTTTATTAAAAATTGTGCAAAATACAAAGTCCACTTTACCAAAAAAAAACTCAAAAAGGAGTTGAATGAGAATGGATAAAAGAAGATATAGAAATGATAAACAAAATTAAAAGAATATGTGAAAATCTATCTGAATTAAATATTCCAAATGATAATGATTTCTTTATTTTAGAAATCGATGCATTTCTATTATATTGGGGAGCAATCATCAAAAGAAAAGAAAATCATAAAGAATTTCTTTGTAATCCATTGTATAAATACTTAGAAGAGTTTGTTGCTTATACTTTAGGTATATTCAAATATGTCGGAACCAGGTATGATATCAATCGTAAAGAATGTTTAGCCGTTAAGAAAGATGTAGCAAAATTTGAACTTTATTTGATACCTAAGAAATTTCTTATTAGAACAGATAATACTCAGGTAAAACCATTATTAACAAATAAGCTTGGAATAAGTGCAGCTGAAAGACCACTTATTAGAATGTAAATGTGGTTTACGCCATTTAAATTTGATATTGTCCATATTAAAGGAAAAGACAATTTTATTCCATATTTTTTAACCAGGAATGAAGCAAATCAAGAAGGAACTAGATGCATTGAAGTTCGAGATGAACATAAAGATAGCTGCGATGGAATCTAAGATAACACCATTGGAGATGGCTGCTACAAAGACAATATCTGAGAAAGCCAATCAAGCTATATTATCTGAAGGCCCTAGTGCCAATAAATCTGAAGGCCCTAACGCCAGTATTGAACAAGAAGCATTAAAGCTTCATAAATTATCAGTCAAAGAGAATACTACTTTGTCTCCATCACAGGATAAGAAATTTATAAATGACAGTATCTCTATACCAGAGTTTCATTGCTCAAATATTATCAAAGCATGTAACACTCCTAGTGTTAATGGATATCAAAAATAAAAACGATTTTATTCTTGCATATGTATTGTTCAATCTAACCTGCTTCTGGTTCACCAGTATATGAGGATGGATGAAAACTTTAACATATGGGAACATATAACAAAGTTAATCTTTATCTAGGAGCCCCAACTTATTGGGTTCGTGCTCTCTATGAAATGAGAAATATAATTTGTATTTACCCATCTGAATCCTTAAAAGAAATTTCTATATTACCAAAAGAAGTGGTCCGAGCTATTGAAAGATATTGTCAAGTTCTTAAACATAAGAACATATACATCAGATACATCAGATTTTTCTCTGCAATCTCGAATGAGATAATGAAGAAGATAGGATGTTTCCAGTTAGCTATGTCATAAGAATTGCCACTACTTCCAAGCATCTTCAGCCCGAGAAGAGTGAAGTCCATGAAACTATACCAGAAGATGTCATCAAAATGACAGCCTTTCGTAGAGCCAAGAGATATAAAGAGCAGTTTGAGCATATTCAGAAAATTATTGAAGAAAAAAAATTAGGTATATGAGTCATAAGATCACTTGATTTACAACAAGGCTGTGGCACCTACTAAGTAAGAAGATTGACACTATCTTAATAAATGGTGCGATCATATTTTTGAAGGACACGTCAGTAGATCACATAAAGCAAAAGAAGAGCTGTGCAAACAGTTTTGGTGTTATCCAAATCATAAGTGCGAATTCTGTAGTATTGAAGATGATGGCTCACCAATTTATCTTGATCCGACAGAATTCCCGGATGAATGGTTTGAGTCACATATGGAAAAGTAATGGACCCCTTTATCACTACTTTATCAAAGTCACTTTCATAAAGAAAAACTGTGGGTTCCAACTCAATTATTTTCCATGTTAAGACAAAGAACTTTAGGCAACAATAAGATTCTTATTATCTTACACAGTAAAAATATCAATAATGAAGGATAGTTGAAGCAATTTTCCAATCTATAAATTGAAGACTAATTCCCGAAGAAGTAAGCAATTCTTAAGCCAAAAATTTATTTCTCTACCTAGCATTCCGAATCTTGTAAACATTTTCAGTTTATTTCTTTTGAGTGAAACTTGTAATAAGGTAATCTCTATGGAGTTCTAATCTTTTTAGAGAAAGTACCAAAAGTATAGCCAAATTATGTATGTATACTCTTATTTAAGATATATTAGTATGATGTGTTTATGATATCAAAGTTGTTTGAAAATACTGTCTTTTTATCCTTATTATATTCTAAAAAACTCTTATCTTACTTATACTCCAACGGTGAAAACCTTGAGGGTTAGTGCAAGTATCTTGTTGCCGCGTTGTCGTGTATAGGCGTTGTTAGAGAAAGCCATGAGAACCTTGTTACCATTCAAGGTGATGTTTTAACTAGGATTTGAAAGAAAAACTGTGATTCCGTGTGATCCATTGTGAGATATGTAAAAGAGTTAGAGAGAAAATTAATAAGAGTGCGGAAATAGTGTAGGACCATAACCCACTTTCTTAAACTCAAACAACACCGATCGCTTATATCTGAGTATACTAACATATTGGAGCAAGCTCGAGGGAAATCTCGTTGATATTAATCTGCCTTTACCTTCTACTTCAATACTGTAAGATCTTTCTTATTTATGCCAATTACTTACATTAATATTTGCACCCCTGCTATTTATGAAGTTTTAGTTACTTTTATTAGAAAATTAGAAATTGATTGCGAAAGAAAAAGAGAAAAAATTAAATCATTTTATATTATGTTTGATTATTTTCTGAAAAATAATAGAAATATACTCGTACCTATAAAAGAAAATATAGTCAGAATTAATAGAGACATTAATAAATTAGAAGATAAAATTAAAACATTAAACGATTGTTTTGATAAAAGATATATAGATAAATACGAGCATAATTGACTTTTCCATTTATTAAGAGAAATAAACCAAAATTATCCTATATTAGGTATAGGAAACCTTGATTTAAATTAAGATAATAGAGGAAGGATATTTAAGTCTTTTTATCGTCAAAAATACACTTTCCACGTGTTTTTTTAGTTTGGACATAAGTCCCTGGATCAATAGCACTACTCCATATATATACACCAATTTGATCAATAAGTTCTCCTCTCTTTTGCCTTTAAAAGCTCATGTTGCTTTGTTTAATATGAATAACATATTAAACAGATTCAAGGAAAAAGGTTCTTCAAAATCCTCTTGTTCAAAATGTTCATGTTTTGAATTAAAGTACGAAGTTAATGAGATGAAATCTCAAATTGTTTTGTTAGAAAAACAAATGAAAAATGTCAAAATGGAACTTGTTTTCTTAAAGATTAAGGGGTTGTTCTCTTCGTATTTCAAATTTTCATTTTGAATTCATTTTGGGTTTTATATTTTGAGTATCCTTTTTGAGATTGTTGAAAATGTGTTCTTTTTGTCATTTTGAAAAATTATTTTCAAAAATAAAAAATTGGAAAACTTGTTCTCTTCTTCCCATTTCTCTCTCGTATCGTCTCGTCTCTCTCTCTTCTTCTCCTCTTCTCTGTCGTCTCTCTCTATATCTTCCTCGCAATGCTGTCCGTCGAAGACCACGACAGAACTATTGCGACGAGCAACGAGCGGCACTCCTTGTGATTGCCAGCTTCTTCATCTTTTTGTTTTTGTTTTTTATGCGGTAGTTAGTTTGAGTGCGGTGGTGGTGTATGGTGCGTGGTGTGCAGTGGTTGGATGTGACGTCACCACTTCTTCATCTCTTTTTTTTATGCGGTGGTTGGTTTGGGTGCGGTGGTGATGTTTAGTGGTTGGGTGTGTGGTGTGCGGTGGTTAGATGCGGTGTCGCCAGTTTCTTCTGCTCTCGTGGTTGTAGTGGTGGCGGTGGTTTTAGGTTGCAACGTCGTCGGCTTCTTCTACAATTGTGGTTGTGGCAGCGGCGGTGGTATTGGCAATGCGGCGACGATGGTGTGGTGTAGGCGGCGATGGCGGTGGTTTTTGTTGGTGACATAACTGAAAACTAACTGAACACCCAAAATGACATTTTTGATGTTTTAGGGTTTCTTTGTAAATTTTAAACTCGTTTTTGGAAATTCATTTTTGAAAATATGTAAGTAAACATGTTTTCACTGTTTCGAAAAATCAAAAACAATTATTTCCATTATTCGTCAGAAAACAAATACACTATTCAAAATTCTAATTTTCAAAATGAAAAGAAAAGATTAATGTTATTAATCGAATTCAACTTTAGAAATGGTACTGCAATATGACTATTATAGTCAATAAAGAATTCAAATTTCATACTAGAGTCTTGAGCAACTCTAGAGCTGATCAAAATTGTATTAGGGAATGATTAATTCCTACCAAGTATTTTGAAAAAACCATTGAGTGTCTTTATGATACTAGTGGTAAAAAGTTCAATATTCAGTACAAACTTTTAAACACTCATGTTTGTAATATAATTATTTGTTTCAAAAATATATTTTACTTAGTCAAAGATTTAGGCCAAGAAGTTATTTTTGACACTTCTTTTATTGTTCACATTTATCATTTTCAAGTTACTTCAAAAGGTCTTACCACCAATATATTGGGGCAAGATATATTTTTCGAATTTACAAATCATCTATCTTACAAATATGTGAATGCTTTGAAAGAAGCACCAATTTCAAAATTGATCAATAATATCAATTACAAAAGGAAACATATTCAATTTCTTAAAAAAGAAATCAAATTTCAAAGAATTGAGGAACAATTTTAAAAAAATTCAATTATTGAAAAGATTTATGTACTTCAAAAGAAATTAAAGAAGAAATATGTTCTACTATTCCAAATGCTTTTTGGAATAGAAAGAAACGTGATGTCTCTCTTCCTTACAATTCTAATTTTCACGAGTCAAGTGGTCCTACAAAATCTCGACCAATTCAAATGAATAAATAATTGATTGGCCACTGTATCAAGTAAATCAATGATTTACTTGATAAAGGAATAATTTGTCCAAATAAATCATCTAGGAGCTATTCAGTGTTCTATGTCAATAATTCGGCTGAAATTGAACGAGGTGCTCCTAATTTAATTATCAATTATAATTCTCTCAATAAAACTCTTAAATGGATAAGATATTGATTGTCTCGAAAGAGACCTGTTAAACATGTTATTCAAAACTGTTATCTACTCAAAATTTGATATGAAGTCATGATTTTGGTAGATTCAAATTAGAGAAGAAGACAAATACAAATAGCTTTCAATGTTCCTTTTGGCCAATATGAATGAATTGTTATGCTATTTGGTCTAAAAAATGCTTCTTTAGAATTTCGAAAAAATTATGAGTGATATTTTTAATCTTTTTTAAAATTTCATGATTATTTATATTGATGATGTTCTCATATTTTCTAAAAGTATAGAAGAACATTTCAAGCATATCAATACAGTCATCCACATTATTAAGAATGATGGTTTAACAGTATTTGTCAAACAAGCATTAGATTCCTATGCCATAACATTTATTTGGGAACCATTACTCAGATTCAAAGAAGTCTTGATTTCGTCAACAAGTTTCCCAATGAAATCTTAAAAAAAATCAAATTTGCAGCGATTTTTGGTGTGCGTCAATTATGTTCTGACTTTATCAAAGAGATGAGGATATTGTGCGCTCCTCTTTTCACAAGTCTACCTAAGAATTTGGTCCCTCAGAGTCACGAGCACACCTTAGCTGTATGAAAAGTTAAAGATGTTGTCAAAAGTATACACTGCCTTTCAATTCTAGACCACACTGTCTAGACCACACTGTTGCTATTATTGTAGAAAACGATGCGTCAAACATAGGTTTTGGTAGAGTTTTAAAGCAAATTCGTATGAAGTCTAGTCAAGAACAGCTGGTTAGATTACATTATGGTGTTTGGACTTGCCCTCAAAGAAATTATTCCATTATCAAAAAAGAAATTTTAGCAATTGTTATATATTTCAAAATTGCAAGACGATTTAATCAATAAAAAAATTGTTTTAAAAACGGATTGCAAAGTATAAAAGGACGTTTTACAAAAAGACGTAAAAATCTAGTTTCAAAACAAAATTTCCCAAGATGGCAAGCCATTCTATCTTACTTTGATTTTCAAATTTCATATATACAAGGTAAATCAAACTTTCTTGTAGATTTCTTAAACACGGAGTTTTTGAAAAACAAAATTGAGAGATATGGATTCTTCTTCTTCAAAGAAGAGCAAGAAAAAATCTTCAATTCCTATCCTTTCAATTGAAGATTATATTCAAAAATCTTTTCATGGATCAAAAAATGAAGGACAAAGTTCTTCAACTTCTCAAAAAACCACTCTTACTTCAAAAAATACGTTTTTACAAACACTTAAAGAGTAAGAAAATCTTTGAAGAAAACAAACCCTTAAATTACAAAAAGTTGCTCAAATTGGATTTGAAAATTTACAAAATATCAACCCCTCAATATCTTTTCATTACTTTACCAAACCCATTCAAATTCCTGTCTTTGAAATTGAAGCTTCATGGATCCATACAAATTCTTCCCTTGAGAAATGTTTTCAAAATCTATTCTCTCACCTTTTCCATTTCATGCTAAGAAATATCAAAAAAACTAGAGCTTATTATGAAGATATCATCATCAAATCGGGATCAGCCATAATAACTCACACTCAAAATTGTTAAAATAAAAATTATATTGATTTTTCTAAAATTTCAATTCAAATAATATTGTCTCACGAAAAATGGGGACAAAACCATTGAAATGAAAATAAAATGCGCATATATAAAGATGACTCATTTGAATATCATTTCAATTATTTTGATTATCAAGATGCTGAGGTTTTTTTTTTTTTTTTTTAAACTTTAGACGAGTGATACATTCTTAGTTTGTCATTTTCAACTAAGCTTGTGTTACAAATTTTCAAAATTGGTTTGAATATTTTGGACTTGACGAGACGATTTTACTCAGTTTTACTTGTCAAAGGTTCAAACATTTCAAAAATGAAGCAAAAACATTTTTAAAACATCAAAAAAACCTTTTGTTCCAATTTTCTCATAACCTCAAAGTCTCGTGAATATTCTCTTAGGACTATCAAATTATATAAAATACAAATTCTGAATTCAATGTCACTAAGATTGTTCAAAAACTCAAAGTTAAATGGTGGTCAAAATTTCATAAGACAAATTATTCTTCTAAGGCTGTAAACTCATAAATTCAAAAACGAAGAAACATAGCATTCCAAAATTGTCAAAGAAGGAATTTGACAAACACACCAATTTTCTTATAGAGAAATCAAGACTCATGACCATGTCAACCAGCGTAAATTTATAAATTATTTCAAAGAAAATTGCTTTATTGGTTGAGGTCTCATCTAAGAAATCAAAATCAAATAATGATGACTCTTCTCAATCAGAATCTATAGATTATGAACTAAGCAATAAATATATGTGTTTTAAATTAGACAATATTGAAGATTTGATTGGGCAAGAAACTAAAAAACAATTATTCAAAATAATTACACGGACCCAATTATTAGATAAATATCAAAATTATCGGGTTCAAGGCTAAAGAAAAGTATTTTTTTCAATTTTCAAATGTGTTACAAAAGTTATTCCTACCAACTTTACCAACACTTAACAATAGACAAAATACTTTATTAAAGCAATTTTAATAAAATAGATTTCATAATTCAAAAGGTCGGGAGGAAATTGACAAGAATTCAAAAGTTTTTAATACTTTATTATTACTCCCTATATCGTTCTTCAAGATTCTTCAATTCAATTAAAGATTGGTTTGAAGTTCGAACCTTCTAGTATAAAAAAGAAGATGAAGACTAATAGCTAGAGATAAAACACCCTCAATAAAGTTTTAGAATTATCATTGTATTTTAAAGTTTTTCCTTTTTTATATTGCAATTCATATTGTAATTTTCAATCTTGTTCATCAAATAAAAAATTCTCATTTTAAAATATTGTGTTTTTTTTATATATATATATATATATATATATATATATATATATATATATATATATATATATATATAATGAGCTAATAACAAAGATATGAAAGGACAAGACAAAGATGTAAAAAGATAAGAGATATGCTATTTGTACAGAAAATATAATGTCATAATTAATACAGAAAAACACTTGATAGTTTTTAGTTGGACAATGACAACAAAAGGACACACAAAACAGAATTAATTCTAATAGAACTATTTCTGTACAAACATCAGTCAAACAAAAATGCTAAATGTACACACATTCGTGTACATTTAGTTTCACATCCCTCTCATATAGGGGGTGGAGCCTGCGATTTTTAAAATTACGGGCCCTGAGAGTGATGTGAAAGTGAATATGAACCAAATATGTAAGTGTAACATTACTCTTAGTCAAAGGATAATGTTTTTAGAACATTGAAGCCCTGTTCGGTAGGGATTAAAATTCAATTGAAATTGAAAATATAACCGTTATTGGATTCCACTCGTCTAATAAAAGTTAATAATAACGACTAATTTTTCAATTTTAATTTCTACCGAACGGGCCCTAAATTGTTTTTCCATAAAACAATAGTATAGCTATAAATACTGACAACCTCTTCTTTGTTGAAGGGATAGCCGCTTCGAAAAAAGCTGAAAGACAAAATTCTTGAAAACCGCAACAAAGGATATATTTGCCACCCTTTTAATTGAAAATAATAGTTCTCATCAAAACATTTCTCAATTTTTTTTTCTTTTTCCATACAAACAAGAAGTTTTAATTCTTAATTCAATTTTACTTATGATAAGAGTATAGTTGATAAATTGAACATGTTTGTTTGTGCTTATATGTAAACATAATTTAAAATTATATAATTTTGTTTGTGCTTCTGTTGACCGCAAACACTCGTTTAAACCTAAAATGGTTCTAACTATTTTCATATGCACCAATTGTGGTGAAGTGTATATCACATTTTGCCCTGGTTATTTTTCTTAAACCTAAGGATATAAAATATACATGAATTTTTTTTTTTTAATCTTAGCTATAATAAAAATATACAATTATATATTAATAATGCAGAAAAGAAGACGCATTGTAGAAATCCATACAACAAGATGGGCGACTTCACAATTGAAATTTTTGATATCATGTGGCAAGTAATTTATAGATAATGGGGTTCATAAAATATGAGATGGTCCAATAAATTTTAACTTGATCATATTTTTTCTTTTTTCGCCTCCAAGTCGCCACATGGAGTTTCTTTTTCTTGTAAGAAAAAAAGTTAATCAATAAACAATAAAGAGTCAATTAAATAAAGCAGCAAGTTTCACCCCCCCCCCCCCCCTCCCCCTTGTCCAGACGTGGCCCCACAAGTGCCATTAAATAGCCACCCTATAGAGGGCAAGAATTCATCACCTCAAGCGTGCCCTCAACACTTCAATTTTCTTTTAGGAAGAATCGTTACAACTCTTGTAATATAACCCCATAGTGTCGACATGGTTTGTCTCAAGGATCCATTGGTTCAAAAAATCTGCGAGTTTTACGAGAAACTTTCTAGGCTAGACAGCCTCAAACCCTCTGAAGATGTCAACATGCTGTTCACAAAGCTCGTTCTCACGTGCATGCCACCGTACCCAATTGATTGCACAAAATTGTGCAAGAAAATTCAAGAAATCAGGTCCAAACTCATTAGACTTTGTGGAGAAGCAGAAGGGCTCCTTGAAAAACACTATTCAACTATCTTAGGATCATTTGATAATCCTCTCGAGCATCTCGATATTTTTCCCTATTTCTCGAATTACCTTAAACTAAGCCTACTCGAATTCAACATCCTTAGCCAACACATCAAGGATGTCCCAAGTCGTGTTGCATTCGTGGGATCAGGTCCCCTCCCCCTTACCTCAATCGTATTGGCCTCGAATCACATGACTTCCACCACTTTCCACAACTACGACATCGACTCATCAGCCAATTCCATGGCGTCCCGCCTCATGAAATCCGATGCCGACTTATCCAAACGAATGATATTCCATACTACGGATATCATGCATGTTACAAGTGCTCTCAAGGACTATGACGTCGTTTTCTTGGCAGCCCTTGTTGGTATGAACAAGGATGAAAAGGTTCAAATACTGGAGCATTTGAACAAACACATGGCACCGGGTGCGCTTTTGATGCTTAGAAGCGCCCACGGCGCGCGTGCTTTTTTATACCCGGTGGTTGATCCTCGTGATCTCCGAGGATTCGAGGTTCTTTCAGTGTTTCATCCGACAGATGAGGTTATCAATTCTGTGGTCATAGCTCGTAAGTCTCCATTTTCTATGCATTCATCAATTGATCGCGGATTTGGACCAACAATGCTTTGCAGCAAATGTGCTGAGATTCAAATTTTCAATCCCCTAAACCAGATGAACATGATCGAGGAATTGGCAGCCGAGGAGCATCATTGTTGAAGAGTCTCCTCCTATCTAGATCTCTTTCACTATATTTATATCCGACATAGAACTTCGAATCCTTTCATCGTTTTCCATATATTGTTGCATGCTAATATGCTAGCAAAATGTATGCATTTGTGTTGTTTTTGTGTTAATTTCAAGAAATAACATGACTCTTGGCACTTGTTTCAAAATCCTCTCAAAATACATAAAGAGTGCAGTTCCGTCACATGGGCTAAAAGAGGAAGGTGTAAGATCAAAACTATTACCTTGGTCACCAATTCTTGGGAATGCCAAAGTGAGGCTGCCAAAAAGAGCCATATCATATAAAGGCGTTCAACTCGGTATTTGTACGATATTCATAAATTATATTGAACGGTGGATACTCGTTATCCGAATGATCTTGTAGAGGTCTCTATTTATGATTACCGAAAGTTTTATGTGATAAAGTCTTGCTTGAATTGAACCAATACAATTCTATTTTCATTATATTTAGCTCTTATTTTCAATAGAGTCTTATCTTCTCATATAAATGAGATACTATGCCGTGAAATTTTTCCACACGGTAATCATCCCGACGACTTTATTGTTACACATACAAAACAAAGCATAAATTTTTTGCTTAAATTCAATCATCATAAGCATAGACTTTTGCAAGTAAGATGAAAATTTTAGTTGCCAAAACAACTGGAATTTCATTACCATAAGCAAGTGCGATCTATCTTTGACATCATTGCTCAGAACAAGAAATTAAAGGACAAAAACGGCATCATTTGCTGTCACATTTATAGCCAATCGTCCAATAAATAAGATTTGTATGTTTTAGTATATTTTAATATGGTAAAAGTTATAGAAACAGGCAAAAACTCATTTTCACGTTTTGTAGTTTGGAATAGAGGTCAGTTTCTTGGTTCTATGAAGCAATGTTGAGACAAATTATTCCCTAGGAGTTGCGTGATGGTTTTATTTTTTATTTATTTATTTTATAACACGGTTCATTGTGACCTCATTTTTTTTGTTCATGCACTTCACTGTGACCTCATTTTTTTGTCCACACTACAAGGTCACCGTTGCACCATTAGTTCGAAATATGGCAAATTAATTCGACTGACTGATCCACCTCAAGTCACACCATTGATTAGAAAAGTACCAACTTTTAATTTCAATTGTGTTATATGTACATAATGATTTATATACACGTGATGCGATCATTGTATCAAAATTTCTTCGAAAAATAAAAAAATACGCTCTATATTTGACATCACATCTATATGCATACCATTATATACAAATAGTATTATTCTTTTAATTTTTAGTTCGCACCGTGAGAGGCATATCGTCAACTCATTCTCACATCCACATCGGGCCACAAGGTGACTCAACCCATAATACCCTTGTAGTTTAACTGTGCAGAGCAGGATTGTTCATCTGACAATCCTCCATGTGTATCTATAATTACCTAAAAAGGTATCAATGTGGACAAACAAAATATTGCAAGAAAAACTAGAGTAAAAGAAGGTTTTCGCCTGACTAAAGATAGAATTTGTGGCAATTTTTTCTGTATTCCGATACAATTTCTTCTCAAATCCAAACTAGGCTCAGAATACACTCATTCACGAGGAACCCTAACTGCACTAACTTAGGTTTTCTATGTCGATCAAGACACGAGACTTGAACATATATAATTAACACAAGGTTTTAGTTATCTATGACAACGAAGTGCAGCATTAAAGTCTCCCAGATAAATATTCACAACGTTTTTTGTCGATGAACGTGAAAATTACACTAGAAACCAGTTGATAATGGCCGAACAAGCTGTTTTCAATTGTTTACATAAGATCGAATCTGGTGCACAGCCAAATCCTGATGATACATTCAAGTTGCACATACTATGCTATCATGTCAAACGGAAAATAGAATGCATACTTCTTCACATAGAGTAGTGTATTCAAGTGCCAATGTCTCCAGTCCCGCCTGCAGCATCAAAGTACATGGATCCTGCAATGCCACCATTAACACCTTCTACCAAAGCAATTCTCATGTCCTCCGAAGGTCTCCAGTGTCGCTTCCTTTGGTTTATGAACCAATTATTGATCTGCTTCTGGTCTAACTGAGTAATCTGCGTTAGCCTATTTTTCTCCTCTTCCTGCATAGTACAGAAAATAACATAAAAACTAGACGAAATTGTAAGACTCGGAGTTCTCATGCATGTATTATACAACCTTGAAGAACTTCAAAATATCTTCCTTTTGAAGTCCAGCATTAATTGTTCCCATTCGTAAAAGGAGAAAAAAAAAAAAAAATCTGTCTCAAAAACTGATACTTCGAAACATATTTTTCCAGTTTGATTTGCATATAAATCGAGATTTCTAAAATAAAGCTGTCGAGCGGGATTGAGATATAACATCCAATATGAACCTTGATTGATAGTAAAAAACCGATTTGTTAGTGAAGAACTAATTTTAACTATATACCTTTCTGGAGATATTTTCTTACAACATTTGTAATAAAATTCATAACTGCATCCTATTTAGGCGGACAAACAACGAGAACTAGCAATATTGACTCCAAAAACAATACTAAGCATCAGTATTGGCATGATTCACTGAAAAGGTGATATTATCTACATATCTTGAAAAAGTTGAGTGCTAAATTATTTAGTCCACAGCCGTTGTCCATGAGAACGCAAAGCCCATGGTGGTTATTATAGCAGTTGCTTCTATTACTAGAAAACTAATTCTTTTCTCTTTGCCAGTTGATGAACTCCACGCACCGTTTTGAAGCCTATTATGTTCAGTGCATCATCGAAATGGATAATACACAAAGTGCCTCTCTAGCACGCATTATGGGACAGTAGTGCACAGCCTTCCAAACATGTTAAAAATGAGATGAATTCGATATTACCGTGGGATATGGCCACCGGTAGTGTGCGTTCCACCAGTCAAGCAATGCAGTCCTTGCATCCTTTGGCAATTTGCCTTTCTTCCGTTTCTTCAAGAATTCGTGTCTCAAATTGCTAAGATAGCCACTGTACTTGCGCATTAACATTTCTTTGAGCTCCTGTTCACCTTGACGGGTATCACTTGATTCTTGACTTTCAAATATTTCTAATTCTCCACAGCTCATTTCCCCATCCGATGCACCACCTGCATCATCTGATAACCAAAGATTGAAAACAAATAAGAATATGCAAAAATCACATTCATTTCAAATTGTATTGTGCTAACACTTCAATTAGGGTGACTTGTCTATGTCGGACAAGTGTTGTGCACCGACTCTCTTTGGACACTCTACAATAATTGATTTTCTTTCTTTATCCAAAATATTATATAATTTTAACTTAAAGTTATTAGTAAATAACAAATAAGCACTCTTATTTAAAAAACTACAACAAAAAATAAAAATAAATAACAAATATAAAACTAAATTCATACTATATAAATGAAGAATTTTAAAAATTCCAAACGTCGTTTCGTGTGTCGTTGCATCATAGATTTCAAATCAAGTGTCTATGCAAGTAAAGCAACGTATAACATTCTAAATAGAGTAAGTTCACCAATCTCCAGTTTCAAGCAAAGATCGTTATCTTCGAATGGTAAGTTCACCAATCTCCACATTCAAGCAAATATTGTCTAAAATAACACACATAAACCCGAATTTATCATGCACAAATACGATAAATGACTAGACACATGCAAATATGAATAATGCAAACCCGAGTTTATTGATTCACAAAGATTTCCGAATTGGATTGACAAAAGTGGGAGAATCCATGCTTTCTTTATTGATATGCAAAAACAACCAACCCTACTTATAAGCTAGAAGAGTGTTTATAACTGACTAGGACGCCTACAAGAATTAACATCCTTTAATTAATCAAAATTCAACTATTAATAAAATAAAAAACAGTAAAAAAGTTTTTTTTTTATTTTTTAAAAGGCATCAGCTGAGCCCTCCTTTGCCATGCTCTTCTCCAAATATAAGAGCCCCCTCCTCCACAACATCAATATATCAATAAAGACGTATGCCATGGAAAGTCATCAAAAACTGAGGATTTTTGTACTTATTGTCAATTATGTACCAAAACAATCACGATTTACTTGGGATTGTAATTAAGTTGAAATTTCCCGTGCATCCCACTTATCGCATACCAAGTTTCAGATTAACTCATACTGTTTTGATATAAATATATATACACTTGTCCTCTCCATTGGATAGTTCTATGTAATGGAGTTTACTGCAATATATTCCTCCTCAAATTTCAAGGAAATGATCGATTCACATTTTTGAACTGAACCCTTTTTTTCATTCCTCCATTCAAGCACAACTAATCTTTACCAGCCATGCAGGCACTTCTATGCAAAATAAAATACCAAAACATATAAACTTGGATAAAAAAAATATACCGTTTTGTCATCATGAATAACCTCACATTAATTGAGTTTGGATCCATCCTTTAATTGCAACTGTACAGGTTCTTACAACATTGGTTACAAGTGTGACAATCTCAAAGAACAACTTGAATTGATCAAAATATAGAAACCTTAACCTTTGCAAAACCATGTTACAAGTAAAGAGAGGTCAAGGAATAAACCCTCACTGTACATTCCTCATTCCTTCTCCTCCGTCATGTAAAATGATCACATCATGGACCAACAATGACCCCTCACTACTTCCAATCTATCTTATTTAAACTTCTTTCGTGGTATATTCGGGTATTAACACTTAAGAAGGGTCATTATTTAGCACATAAACGTGCTTGTGTAGCTTTATCACTTTTCATGCACGTTTATATAGTTGGCAGTACTGAATTGGATAGTACAAAGCACACAACGTTAACGGGTTTTCCTCCTAAATGTTATTGAGTACTGTGCAGTCCTCCCTACTAAACATTCCATGTGGTTTTACAAATTAGGCTAGAATAATTCTCTTCTATCATATTATATTTGCAAAAGACTTCTATTGGCAAACATATATACTTGAACAACATATTAGTGGGCCAACACTAGAACATGTTTAGTACATGGATGCTTGGTAACATACATAAATGTTCTATGCATGGTAGCTGTAGAGTTTGTCAATCACCATAAAGGTCTTAGTTATATGATTGAACATCCAAGTTTCTTCTAGGTAATCTTCTTGCTGCAAATTTTAGAAGAATTTAAGATTTTTGGAGTTGACGGATTAAATTGCATGTGATAATTTCAGGCACAATGTTAACATTGGGGGTGTTGGAACATTGGTCTGTCAAAGATGGTTCAGCTTACAGTAGCCAATTCGAGGCTCATTATTTTGTATATATGGTATCGTATATTAGCAATTTAGCAAATATTGAAAGCAAAATTCAAAAAATTTCTTAAAAGATAAGATGCTCACCATGGAGCTCAGTCCTACTACAATAAGGTTAAAAATCTTAATTTCTATCTACTAGGATAACTGCACATTTTGTTGGTTTCATAACACACAGATATATAACATGTTAAAGTTTAAAAGAGGGATGTTTATTTGCCACGACAAGTATGTTATATGATATTCAGGATACTTTTGAGATTGATATTGTTTGCATTTGTAGTGTCATGCATATGATTGAATTCAAATCACATATGCACGTAACTACCTAAAGTTTAACAAAGGCACAATTATGTGTTCTCAAAAGAATCCTTCAAATCATATGCATGCTTGTGTATAACAAAGAAGCTGCATATAAATTTTGCTTCACTTAATTTTAAGACATTATGGATAAGTTTTTTAAGCCAATGTTTGACAACCATTATTTCAACTCTTTTTTTTTCATATTCATTTTCAACCACATATTCATACAATAAAATATTCTGTACGTAAATCCAAAAAATTTCCTACTTTTTAACTACACATTCTCCAAAAAATAAAAAGTCACTATCCAAAACTCCATTTTATCCAAGAAAAAAAATGGTTGTCAAATAGGGGCTAATTTTTTATGATCACAATATATTGCTTTGTCTCTTAATCAAAAAATCCCCCCCCGCATACAATATCACATTTTGAGAAACTTGTACGGATATATGAATATATAATGCAACATAGAGCAATATGGTGACATATATATGCATTTTAGACACGAGCTGGATGATATTTGCTAACTTTTTCATCATACAGCACATATTTGTGCTTAATGATGCATTTTGAATTATAAATAAAATAACATTACTGGCATAAGATTACAAGTATCTTTGATATCACTTTGAAGTAATGAATTTTATATTACTTAAAGCATTATCAACACTTGATACTCCCGACAATCACCACAAAATTGCAACAGTATGAAAACTTAGTACAAACAATCTTTTCAAATAAGATCAATGATTTAAGATTGCAAGTATGAGGTCACGCTTGCGATTCATTTTATGTGAGAACTGAACCATCTTGGTTTCACTAATAAAGTTTCAAGCCCCAAATATGTTTAATATTTGCATTCAATAATAAAAAATACGTAGTCTTGTAAAAAACAAACAAAAGAAAGTGACGAGCAAGTGACCAAAGAATGTTGAAAATCCTACACTACATTGGACACAACCCGATTACAAGTACCCATACTGCATACAAACTACAAAATACCCTGTAGGGCTTTATGCCTATGTTTGGGAAAGATAATTAGCCCCTGTCCAGTAAAAATTAAAATATAGATTTTAATCTAAGTCAAAGTCAACAATAAATTATAACCACACTTTTTATGGGACTTATAACCTTTCGAACACTCATTTCATCAACTTTCTTCAAAATCTATTAAAAATCTGATTTTAATCCCCACCAATCAGGGACTTAGTAACTTTTTGAATGTGTGGATGAGATTAAAGTTCAGAGTTTTTTGGTTGAAAATAGTAACGTTGGATACGACCCTGTTAGTTTCAAATGTGGTTGAAGTTAAAATTTGACTTTCTCGTAGTAGGAGGAGTAACTTTTAAATTTTAAAAATGTTTCCAAACAGAAACTATTTTCGGCCACCTAAAAGTTGCATTTTTTTCTTTTTTTGGGGGGAAGATCTTTCTACATTTAACTTAATTTTCAATTCAAAATGAGGCCAGGGACACCCAAAGTGTCCAATAATCATTAAAAAAACATCTTGCATGGTCCCTTGGATATTTACAAGCACTCATATGATGCACCCTAATATCCGATCAGACATTGCTAAATTTCGACAGGTCACTGTGAATATCAATGGCTTTAAATACGATAAAGCAAGAGATAGAATAACGTTATTCATATTGAAGACTATCGGTAGACGTGACGTGGCATACATGGGCAGTTTGTATGCCACGTAGAGCAACTACCGATAGTTTTTTATTGCCTCCAAATTGCCACATGCATACCATGTAGAGCGACTACCGATTGTTCTCACTATGAATAGCATTACTCGCGAACAAACTCTGACAGACTAGTAACCCCACCTCAAAAATTTCAATTACCAAGGATTTAACAGCCAAAGTTAAGGGGGCTGAATCTTGGAACTTGTTGAACATTATTCTTATTAGGTCTACACAACCATTGAAAAGATCAAGAATCTGAACAATAATTGTCAGGGCTCTCACATGAGATCAGTACTTATTAAAAGAAGAATTGAACAGAATTGAACTATAATATTAAACAAATATTTAATTTCTTTTTTTCGTAATAGTGTCAAGAGCAAGTGCATATCAAGAAGCATGTAAAACAATAAGACGGGTTTGATAATAACAGGAAAAAAAAAATCGATTTTTTTTTTTTTTTTTATATGGGCTATCATCTTGTTATAACGAAGCTAGAAAAAAACTTTACCTAGAACTGATATAGCAAACATGAATAAATAAAAATTGACAAATTCCTAAATCCGTTTATGCACAAGATTTTGCACCAGTATCAAATTTTAAACGACACATAACTACTAGAAAACTTCGAAATATTATGGAATATGAAGAGTTAAAAACATGGAAAATCTAAAATGCAGATGTAATAAAAACTTCACCTGGAGAATTAAAGTTAGCAGAAGTGAAGGAAGAATTGGTAGTTGAAGTTAAGGCTTCTTTGCAGAGATCACGGAGCTGAGATTCAATGTTGCTCAAGAAACTTGTGGCTTCATCAATTGGCTTCGATATTTCCTCCGTGTATTTGTGTAAAACCTCACAATATGATTCCTCCAAAATCACACACAAGAAAAGGTTAAACTCAGTATAATACGAAGAACAACCTAAACCTCATTTCTGATATATCAGAAGTCCGCTACATGAATCTATTTTTCACCATCCCGTTCGACTCAAGGCAAACTAACTAGATATAATACAAGTTATGAAGATTTTACCATAAATTTATCAAGTTCAGGATCAGTTCCAATCTGAGCTGGGGGGGCATAAATAGGGTGGGTTTCTTTGCTGATCTCTTCAAGAAGTGAGGACGTTTCTGGTGGTGCTCCCACCTACTAACGTTGAAAAAAAAAAACTATGTAAATACATTCTTACGCTATTGGCACACCGAGACAAACAGAAAAACATTTATGTGGGCCTTTACAAAGAACAGTGAAGAAAAGCGTCTGTTTGAAAACTATTCACAAACAGTTATAGTAAACAGGGTTACCTTTCGACACTTGATGTAGGCAGATACTAAATTAGGATAGAGAGGATGA
Source organism: Fraxinus excelsior (assembly GCA_019097785.1). NCBI lineage: Eukaryota > Viridiplantae > Streptophyta > Magnoliopsida > Lamiales > Oleaceae > Fraxinus > Fraxinus excelsior. Next base: position 22,216,115 of record CM032639.1, on the reverse strand, counting down.
TTAGCAATCTGGGCCTTGATTATATCTGAAATTTCTGATCCTGTGATCTCATGATGAGTTTGAGCTTGTTGTATTAAACCCAGATGATAGCTGTGATGATCACTAAACCCTCCAATACCATTATCCGTAGGAAATGAAATCGAAGAATTAAGTCTGTATAATTCATCCATGACTGACGTTAATCGTACTTGTAGATATATGATATTTAAAGGAATCCAACTATAAATTTGTTTAATCCACCAAAGATTGTGACCACAAATATGATAGAAACAGTGATTCTTGAATGTTGACACCCACAGTAGTGCGTGTTTTTAGATAAACCCCCATGCTGAAAGATCAAGAATCAAGAACTCAGAGCAGCTGAATCCAGCGGAAAGTTCTATGCTGGATTGTTAAGAAAAAACTGGGCTCAACTGCTCAAGTAGGGCAAAAACCATTAAAAAGTTGTAGATAGATAAAGAAAGAAAAGAGGGGAGAGAGAGAGTTTTTCCACCTGAGTAAAAAGTTGAAAAAGACCATACGTGAGTTTCTGTAGTAAACACGAGTGGGGAAAGACGTAGAAACACACACAGAAAAAAGATTAGGCTCCCACTTTTTTGTGATATTTAAGGTCTCTCGTACTTATCATTTTCACATCGTTTTTTGTTTTTAATTTTTTAAAATAGTGAAAATGCGTTCGATTTCCTATTTTCAAAAACGTATTTTCAAAAACAAATTAGAAATTTACAAAGAAAATTCAAAATGACAAATTTGTTGTTTTTTGTGTTATTAGTTATAATCAAGCCAAATTTTCAAAACGTGTTTTTGAGTGTTTTCAAAGTAATTTTTCAAAATGTCAAAAAGAACACATTTTCAACAATCTGAAAATGGACACTCAAAACACAAAATTCAAAATAAATTCAAAACTCAAAGCATAAAATTGAAACACAAAAAGAACTGTCCCTAATTATTTGGAGATATGCTCTACAATCATTATTTTAAAAAAATAAAATTTTAACCACATTCTTAAAAAATTCAATATTCAAAATAAGTTTTTTCCCAAAAAATAAAAAAAAAATAAAAAATGACCAGCAAGGATGCAGTTAAAAAGTGAAGAAAATTTTTAAATTTATATATAAAATATTCTATTGCGTGAGTGAAAACGAATGTATAAATTTTTTAAAGAAATAAGAGACAAACATGGACTATCTATTCTCCAAAAAATTACCATTCAAAACTCAATTTTCTTGAACAATCATATAACATGTACATCTTATTTTACATTATTTTTGACATTATGTCACGTATCGACACACGTTTGGATAATTTTTTTTTTTTAAAAACCCGGCTTTTTCTTCAACGCTTTTTAAATTTCCACATATAATATCAAAAAATGTGTACACCTTGGGATGTTCACCTAGATAAGTATTTCTTGAAATAAGGGTAATTGGCAAATAACGTTCCCACTTTTCACTGTTATTGTAAAAAAGTCATTATTATTATTATTATTATTATTTTGGCATTTTTACCCTTGTTTCCACATTTCATTGAATAAAATGTCATTTTCATCCATTTTTTCAACCAAAAATTGTGAATTGACGAATATAATTTTTTCTTTAAATAAAACAAAAAAGAAAAAAACTTAATTACAACCATAGTCTCCCCTTTTTTAAAAAAAAAAAACGCAATTGAGTCCTCAAATAAATTATTAAAATGATACTTAACACATACTATTCCTACATTTCACTGCTATAGTGGAAAACGTACCAACCTTTCATTTTTATTTTTTTTTTGACATTTTCACTCTTAATTATATCTTAGATTGTGCAAATCATCTTTTCTATTCATTTCCATCAAATTTTTTAATAAAGAGGTGTGAAATGATAAATATATCATCCCATTTAAAGGAAGAAAAATGTGGAAACAATGATGAAAATATCAAAAATTGAAAAGTAAGGACTTTTTTTTTTTTTTTTAACATAGTAGTGAAATGTAAATGCGTTGTGCTAATTATCCCTTCAAATAAAGCCATAGGGGCTAAAAATGAATTTTTAAAAAATTGAGGGGCTGTTCTCTTTTTATTTTAATTTTTGAATTTATTTTGGGTTTTGTATTTTGAGTGTCCATTTTGAGATTATTAAAAATGTGTTCATTTTGACATTTTAAAAAATTATTTTGAAAACACAAAAACGTGTTTTGAAATTTTTTGCATAATTATAACTGAAAACACCAAAAATGAAAAAAAAAATGCGTTTTCGATATTTTAAAAAATTAAAAACAGAAAACGATTTGAAAATGATAAGCAGACGCTCAATTGTTTTTAGAAAGTGGAACTTAAACAGGGCTGAAGATTAGGCTGGTTTCGGAATGGACTAAAGAAAGAGAATGAATGGACAGGGCAGAGGCAGAGGCAGAGGCACCAATGCGGTTTCGCACGTTCTTTATCACTGTGGTTTACTGTCCATACAGTGATTATAGTACTTTACTAGAATTCTGAAATAGATACGGAGATACATATAGAGAGAGGAATCGTATACAGCACTGTAATGACGTGACATTCGGCCATGTTTCGAAACAGAATTGGTTAAAATACATTTAAATACAGTGATTTTATTCACTTTTGACTGCATTGCTTCTTTTCACTGATCACTTACTTCTCTCTTGTCTCTTCAAAACGATACTCCCACAAGTAGTGGAAGTTCGGTTTTCCATTGTCCTTCTTTCGTTGTCGTGATGCTCGAATTTAATGAAAGCCCCAACTTTACTACTACAAGTTGTGTTAACTGTTAACATGCGTTTAAATGCAACGTTGAGTGGAAAGTTTACGAGTCTATAGAATTGAGCCCTGCAACTTGCTCCTATGCTAACAAAGCGAGTGAGAATGCAAATACGCAACGACAAAAAATACTTCAATCTTTGAATCGGACTAAAGTTCGTTATCAAAAAGTTAAAGAGTTAAGCCTCTAATACACGAGACATTGGTAGAGAGAATATCAAGGAGAAATGTCAGTCTATGCATTGGCTGAGGTAAAATTATTTTTTGTCCAAGCTTCAATGAATTCGCACCACTTGTTCCCTATAATACAACTTGACAATTTTCCTTGTACTTGTAGCGGGGTTGAAAAGTTGAAGGGATATAATTTTGACATAGTAGTTATGAAAAAAAAAATGACTAAAGTTGAAGAAGTAGGCCAAAAATACTTGAGCAATTCTCACTGCCTTTTTTTTTTTAATATCTGTCAATGTTTAATTGTCAAATGTGCATCGGTAGAAATTCCGTCAAACTCTTTCTGTCCACATAGCATCACTCAAAATACTTCGATCATTAAATGGAATTGACCAAGATGCATCATAACTATCTACATAATTGATCACTAACATAGCTCAATCAAGTTTTGATAGTACTGTTGAGGACAATTGAATGTGACGAGTCAATAGTTTTGAGGACACATTTGGTGAACTTAAAAGAGACACATTTGGTGAACTTAAAAGGAGCACATCTAGATTCTAGAGTCAACCACCACATAATTTAGGTTGTTGAATGATTTACCATGAATTGATGGAATCTGAGGACGGAGTCAAGAATGTAATTTAATGGGAGTAGAATGAATCAAGTAGAAAAATGATAATAATTTTCAAGTTTGTTGAGAATAATGTTCTTGGTTATGAATATCAACCAAATGAGATGAAGAAAATTATTGCTTATGTCTTGCAATTTTGAAGAATAAGAATGAGAACGAGAAATTAATGAGTGTCAAACGGGGGCTAAATGATTTAGGGAGATGCATTTATTAGTTTTCTTTCCAAAAATTGTAGTTGATAGGGGGTCCAATAAACTTTTACCACACAAGATCAGCATATACAAAAGTCTACAACAAGTACTTCGTTTGGGGCAAAACACCTTAGGAAATAGGTCCATCCCGTGTTGAACGATTCTCACGGCATTCTTCCTTGTAAGAATCAAGAACAGGACCTCCAACTTTGTCACAATGAATTTAGAGAAATATAACTACTTTTCCCAAAGTTATAGGTGATAGGAGAGACAATAAATAATCTATCAACAAGGATCAAGCTCAGGAATCTGTTGAGAATTGAGACTAATTTATCGATTTGCCTACAAAAACTTTTTTCTAAAGATAATATAACAAGACAGAAAAATAGCGCTAAAATATTTCCCTATATTAAAAATTGTTATAATCATATAAACTTTTGGACTCACTTAAAACTCTCAAGTATAGGAGAAAAAAATAATAAATTAAGTTTTACTACACTTTTCCAATTTTTACTCTTTCTACAAACTGTTATGTTTCGCCACCAAGACTCAAGAAAATCATGTGGCATCCAATCAGTAGCTTAATCGAAGGCCTACACTCCCCTTCATCAAGGATGACGAAGCAAAGATGCCTCAACCGTACTACAAGTCACTGCAAGGCCATCCAAAGCTTTATTCGAAGCACGAGGCCCAAGCCACACTGATTGAAGTAGATTAGAAGCAAAATGTATGAGGCCGAGATCCACATTGTCAAAGTGATGACCTCACTACAAATGAGCATCCTTAACAAGCTGCTTCTCCTGAGAGATCTTATACACACAAATCTTATGAGAATGATTGATGTGATCTCTTGCAGCAACCTAATGTCAAATCTTTTCATCTTATATCATAGGTACACTAACCTAAGCCTTAGAGTGGTTGGTTTTCAGATAACATTAAATGTTGAAGGGCTTAGGATGTTTAGCGTTATGACCTAAGGACGCTTCGACCATTATAATGAAGCAACATGCATCTTTATCCAATGCCACTATAAAAGCTCACAACCAATACCAATTCAAGGGTAATACGATCCTAATTCTCAAACAATGTAAGGTTGTTCCCCTTTTTATATTCATACATATTCCTAGTGTTCGAACACTTTTGTGTCTCACACTTTAAAGCTCGTCCCACACTCATTATATTTCTTCTTTTTGACTGATTTGACCATCGAATTGCTTGCGATCGTTTCCCCCAGCATGGGAGAAAGCCACGAGTGACTAACAATTTGTCCAAGTGTATAGGAAAGGAGCTTATGTGGATGCAAGTACAAAGTGGGCTCGAAATCTATTGACTACATTGGAGGTATAAAAATCGAGGGCAACACAAAGTACAAAGTGAAGAAGAAAATTAAGATGTCAATTTTTCCATTTTCCCACTAAATAACTTTTTACCGCGTATAAAAAAAAATCAATTTATAATAAATTTTGAATATTTTCCAATCCTCATGTCCAATTTAGCAAAGACAAAAACATAATGTTGCCAACTATTCTTTCTCCCTTTTCTCAAATTAATTTGACATCTTTTCCCACACACTGAGCACGAAAGGTTTTGTTCTTGAATCAAGAAAAAACGGAAGTTACAAAGAAAAAAGAAGTGCTCCTAAATATTTTCAGTTGACTTTGGGGTGTTTATATTCCTTGAAAAATGAGTATTTTGAGGCACCCATCATCAAAGAGATGATCGATCTTCAAAACATGGCAACCCAAGGACTTCTACCTTCCTTGAGGAAAATGGAAAGAGGTCCAACCTCTCACTTGATAAACTAGCAATAGATCCAAGTTGGGCATATAATCGTTCCCACCTCGGGCCAAGTCTTAGCAACGACCACTTTGAATGTCGTTCCCACTTTGACATACGAAGATTTTGGACCAAGTGGCCACATAGAGCCAAGAGCTACCCCAAAAAGATCTTTTCCACCAAAGGAATAGAGGAAGAGGCTATGAACCTAGAAATATGCCCTATGGTAATTTGCGACCATACTGCATTTTCCATGGACTTCACTTTCATGATCCCAATGTGTGCAAGGACATACAACAATCTATAGAGCGAAACAATCCCCATGAGCCAAGGAGAGATAATCACCCCTATAGGGAGATTCGTTCCCACTAAGGCAAGTTTAACAGCCTAGGCAAGATAAGGCGAGACGACCTCCGAGAGATCATTCCTTCATCATAGAAATAATGAAGATAGGAAGAGGTCCAAAAGTGGCTAAAAGCAAAGAAGAGATCTCCCAATCGAAGTGGATAATGTACCTATCTGGGAGATTAACATAACCATTTGAGGTCCACATGTAGGAGGTGAATCTCAGAATACATAGAAGAATTACGCTAGGGAGGCCAAGGACTATTAAATGGCTAGCTAGATAGTTAACAACCCCCAGGGGGCTGGAAGTGTGCCACCCATGACCTTTACTCAAGTGGATGCGTCGGGCTTAACATTACCCACCTAGTGATGCCCTAGTGGTACGAGCCGTAATAGCCCGCAATGGGCTGAAGTTTAGGTTGGTAGACAATGAGAGTTCAGTTAACATCCTATTTGATACATATGATAAGATGTTGGTGGATCATGAGCTGACGCCCATAACCTTTCCACTATATGGTTTCACTGGTGAAGCATTATCTCAAGGGAAAAATCACTCTTACAGTAGAAATGGGTGCATATCTTTAGGTGACTTGCTATTTTATAGAATTTCTCATGGTGGATAATAGGTCAGCTTACCATGGAGGCCTAGGTAGACCCGCCCTGAAGGAACTATGGGTCGTCATTTCCATCCATCACCTTTGCATGAAGTTCCCCACTGAATATGACATTGTAACTATTAGAGGTAACCAAATGGGGTCTAGGGAGTGCTACCCCAACTTCCTAAAAGAGGTCAAACCACACATTGTCAACATGTTATTACAAGATATCAAAATGATTGATGCATCTAAAAAAGGGCAAACCCTTGAACAAGAGGAAGATGTTGAAATGATAGATACCCCTGAAGAAGGGATCATATGTGACGAGTTAGACCAACGCATCCCGTAGTCTCTCAAGATCCCACTAAATTATTACAAGTGGAAAGAGACCTATAAATTAAAGCAAATGAGAAGCTTAAAAGCTTTTTAGGTAAGAACTTGGATGTCTTTGATTGGAGGCACGAGGACATGGCCAACATTGACCCAACGGTGAGCTGCCACCACATAAAGACTGATCCTAAATATGCCCCCCGCATAGATAAAAAAGAAGAGCCCTCAACCCTGAGATGTATGAGGAATGATGAGAACCACGTAGTAACGAACACTACGCAACCCCGCAATGACATTGACACAGAATCCAAAAACGTCCAAAGAGTCAAGGTTTTGAATTTAACCCAAAAATAATGAACCAAGTAACCAACACAATCGCCGACAATATGTTGACCTCTTGATTACACGATAATTGAATCTCACTCGAGTTTGAGCACCACAAGATTGTTAGATCTTGATAAGTTTGGTGAACTCCACAAGATTATTAGACCTTGATAAGTTCGGTAAATTGTTCCATCAAGAGCATGAGAGAAAGTAAAGAGCTTTTATTAATTCATCATAAAACTTAATGTTTACAATAATTGAAATTTCTATTTATACTAATACTAGAAAATATGGAAAAACGAAAAATGTCGCTTAAAGATTACAAGAATATTACCCAAACTAAAATTCTAACAAAATAAGGAAATTCGCGAAAAATTAAAATTCTCACCAAATTGTTCTTAGCATGTTTATATGCGATCGCAAGTCCAAAAGTATCATACACGTAAACTTGTGCATAATTTCGTGACGATTCCAAATTGTACTCATTGGCAAAAATCCGACACTCGAGTTGAAAGTTATGCCCATTTTAATTAACGTCACTCGCTTTCTTTCTAAATATCTTCCAAACCTTGAATCCAACTCGTTTCAGCTCCCGAACCCTTCACGAAACTTGAACCTTGTCTTGTCAACTTCTTCAATTTGGACTCCATTGCTTGACCAAGTGATTGCCTATCCCGAATCATATCACCCCGGATCATATCATTCTCTCTTTCTTCGAAAGGATTCGCTCTCGAATCTGTACCTTGTGATCACGAAGGGGATAACCAGCCTGCTACCATCTCATCATTGCACCACCTAGATCAAATGAGTTTTTTTTCTTCCCATGGCATATGATCAATACACAGTATCCATCCATTTCGCAGGTATGGATGTAATGTTGAATAAATTTATTCAGCTATAGATGTTGCATGAATTCCCACGCATAATGATCAACCTGAAAGAAAGAATTAAGCAAAATATGGTTGAATTTGTTAGCTTCCCCACCAATGAGATATAGATCCTCGTGCTCATGGAAGAAAATCCGACACCCGAGCTGAAAGTTATGCACATTTTAATCCACTCCACTCGTTTTCTTTCCAAATATCTTCCAAACCTTGAATCCAACTCGTATCGGCTCTCGAGCCGTTCACGAAACTTGAACATTGGCTTGTCAACTTCTTCAATTTGGACTCCAAAACTCGACCAAGTGATTACCTATCTCGGATCATATCAAGGCCTTAAGGGAAGAAGTGGAGAAACTAATAATTAATAGCTTCATTAGAGAGGCCACATACCCGAAATGAATTTCTAATCCAGTCATAGTAAAGAAGCACAATGGCAAAGTGGAGGGTCTGTATAAACTTCTCAAACATCAAACAAACTTGCCCAAGGACAGTTTCTCACTCCCAAGGATATATCAACTCGTGTATTCCACCATGAGACATGAGTTGTTAAATTTCATAAACGCCTATTCAGGCTACAATCGGATCCTCATGTATCCCGCGAATGAGGAAAACACCTCTTTCATCATTGATAGAGGCCTCCATCATTACAAAATGATGATATTCAAGTTGAAAAACGTTGAAGCCACTTATCAAAGGCTTTTCAATAAGATGTTTGCTGACCTCGTTAGCAAAACTATGGAAATCTATGTAGATGACATGTTGGTTAAGAGCTTTAAAGTAAATGATCATGTCAAACATCTAGATGCTACTTTCCAAATTTTAAGGAGGTACGGGATGAGGTAAAATCCTCCTAAGCTCTCGTTTGGTGTCTCCTCCAAAAAGTTCCTAAGTTACATGGTCAACCAAAGAGGTATAGAAGCCAACCACGAAAAGATCAGGATCTAAGATAAATGAGGTCTCTCTAGAAATCTAAGGAGGTACAAAGCTTTACCGAGCGGGGTAACAACCTTGAGCCGCTTCGTCTCTAAAGTCACCGATAAATGCCTTTCCTTCTTCAAAATTCTCAAAAGAGGAAAGAAATTTCAATGGATAGAGGAATGTGAAGAGACTTTCTAGGATTATACCATTACAACCAAAAAAAAATTGAAGCACAAATTTCATCTCGGAGCATCAGCTCTACATCAAGTTGATTCAACTGAAGCACAACTTCGTCACTTTAGAGCCTCATCTCTGCATCAAATTTAGTATAAATTGAATCCATTTCGTCACATCAGAGCCTCATCTCTGCATCAAATTTAGCATAAATTGAATCACGATTCGTCACATTAGAGCCTCAGCCCTGCATTAAATTCTACATAAATTGAAGCATCAGTTCATCACTTTAGAGCCTCGCCTTTGAATTAAAGTCGGGAAAAAGAGAAGCATCGCTTCATTGGAACATTAATTTCACGATAAAAAGGTCCAATTACTATTAACTCCAATCATAGTATAAATATCTATACTTGGATTTGGAGGAATATTGTGTTGTATTGAAATAACCATGGCACAGGTAGACCATCCTCCCCAACAAAGACACATTAGAATTGCTTCTCAACATCTAAAACAGATTTATAGAGATTTTATACATTTTTTTCGAAAGTTTTCAACAAAAAGATAAATTTCAAATGTAAAACAACCTTTAAATTTTAACATAAAGAACTGTAAAAAAATAAAAAATAATGCGCATCTAGGCGCGCTAGGCACGCATTAGCGGTCAATGGTGTTGATCGCTAAATAAGGCACCAAGCAACTTGGCTTGGTGTTCCCGCCGCGCATTGCACATAGGCATGCTTTTTAAAATGTTGTTTTCAACATATCACACCTTCCAAGAGATCTTTTGCACAAAGATTTTATTAAAATGATTGAAGTGACCTCTTATAGCAACCTAATGTTAAGTGTTGTCAGCCTGTATGGTTAACATCCGACCTAATTAAAGACAGATTATTGCATACACCTAGTATGTCTTAATTTGAGATCGGCCTTAAAATGTGAGCTCGTAACATCGTGCTTCAAGGGAACATAATGATTATAGATTCTTTGAACGCTGCTAAAACATCCAATCAAATTAATTATTGTATTAAGAACTTACGTCAACACTCACTTATTTCACTAATCGTATGATGTAGCTTCTTTTACTCACTAGTTATTTCATGATAACCTGACAAGCCGACCTCAACAACTAATGAAGATGTGCCAGTTATGTACTTTTTAGTTCGATTTCAGTGATTAACAAGACATGAAAGTAGGTGATACTGGATTTTTTGTACCTATAAAGGATGTGAGCTATCTTTGAATAGGGGGAGAACACTTGGATATTTAGAGCCCATTTGGTAGAGATTAAAATCAGATTAAAATTGAAAAATCGTTATTGTTGACTTTGATAGACGAGTGAGACCCAATAACGACTATATTTTCAATTTTAATTGGATTTTAATCTATACCAAACGAGCTCTTAAAATATCTCATTTGATGAAACACTTGTAATTTAGAAGTGATCATCAATAAAATCATGAGTTTCTCTTTATTTTACTTTGGAAGTTGACTTAAATTGATCTTTACACTTTTTAACGTCAACATATATCATAGGTAGGTTGACCCAAGCCATAGAGTGGTTACTTTTCATATGACATTAAATGTTGCAGGGCCTAGGACATTAGTATGATGACCTATGATGGGACTCTTCGATCGTCATGATGAAGCCACATGCTTCTTCATCCAACAATCAGTACTCTAGAAATGCCACCATAAAAGCTTAGGCTAACACGAATTCAAGAGTAATGTGATTCTAATTCTCAAACATTGTAAGTTTGCTCTCCTCTCTATACTCATACATATTCTCGGTGTTCGAACACTTTTGTGGCTACACTTTAAAGCTCGTCCCACAATCATTATTAGGGTTGGACAAAACTCTAGAATCGAATCGGGCCCGAACCTTACCGAACCGAGTGGTTCTTTTTAAGTTAAATTCCCGAACGGGTATATGAATCGAGAATTGACGGGTTCGGTTCGGTTCAGTTCTAGACCAAGAATCGAATCTCCCAATTATTTTAAATTTTTTATCTTAAATAAGTCAAATCATTTTATTTTTAAAAATAAACTCCTAACTAATTAATTTAGTCCAATCCCAAAATATGATTTTACAATTTTTAATTTCCAGCCAATCTCGATTTAATTAAATTGACCTAAATTTTATATTGTTTTTATCGTTCTATTATTATGAATTACTCATCTTCCTTTTCCTATGATTTTAACAGTCAAATGTCAACAAAGAGAGGTGCAGAAGATATGATTATATTGTACTGCATTATTTTGTAAGACTTAAGATTGAATATGTCATAGTCAAATTAATGTAGTGTTGTTGTAATATAAAAAATTAATTATTGTATCGAACCCCTAAACCGAATAGAACTGAACCGAACTTAATTAAATCAAATGAAACCGAACTCAAACAGTTCTATAGTTAAATTTAGACTCGACAATTTCATTTACTAAATACCCGAAAATCTCGAGTTTGGTTCGATTATCTTTAGAACAGAATCGGACCATGCCCAATCCTAATCATTAATTTTTTCCTTGTAAACTGACTTGTTCGTCGAGTGCTTGTGAATGCCTCCCTAACCATCGAGAAGGCCATGACTACCTAATGGTTTGTTCAAGTGTGTAGGAAATAAGCTTACGAGGATGCAAGTGGGCCTAAGATCTATTGGTCATGTTGAAGGTACAAAAATCGAGGTCAACACAAATTACAAAGAAAATAATAAATTAAGATGTTTATGGCATGTTTGGTTTGTGTTTCAATTTTTAATTTTCAATTCATTTTCAATTTTCTATTTCGAGGGTCTATTTTAGAATTTCTAAAAATGCGTTTGGCTTATTGTTTTGAAAAATTATTTGTCAAAATAAAAAAGTAGAAACCACGATTGATTTAAAGTTTTGAAAAATTGTTTTCTGACATTTTCATTCAATAAAATTTGATTAGTCAATAAATATAACAACTATGTAGTATTAAATTTTAAAGTTGGTAAAATCTTACAATATTTTTCTCGTTATAAAAGTAAAGTAAAAATAAATAATAAATTGAGTTTAAAATATATGAAAAAAAATATTAATGAAATGAACTGAGAATATGTGTCCACTTAAATATTATTTTAGAATTTTTATGTGACTAATCATTAAAAGTTTATGCTATTTTTATTTATTACTTATTATTTTTTATAATTTTTCGTTTTTAAAAAGTTTTATACTTTTATTTTTCAATTTTTTTCTTGACTTTTTTTTTAATTTCTAAATTTAATTGTTAGAATTTTATATTTATATTTTTTATTTTTAAAATTCTTATTTAAACATTTGTTTTCCATATTTTAATGTTTTCAAAATCTTCATTGAAAATAATCAAAACGTGAAAAATGTGTTTTTGATTTTATATTATAAGTTTATTCCTATTTTTTGAAAAATGTATTTTAAACTCCTGTTTGAGACACATTATTTTTTAATTCTCATTTTCTACTCATTTTCAACCACACATTTTTCAATAAAATAATATTTACCGTCATATCAATAATGTTTCCTTATTTTTCAACCACATACTTCCCATCACATAAAAAAAATGCATTATTAGCTACAAAATGTGCACCAAACACAAGCTAAGAAATACAGGACGAAGCACATTTAAGTGTTTTACAAAATTGAAAATAGCAAATCACACGCAGCTAAATGTTTCATTTTCCCACTTTTTTGTATAGCGTATAAAGAAAGTTATTTTATGATAAATTTGACATATTTTTCAATCATCATGTCCAATTCGATAAAGACAATAAGGAAATGTTGCCAACTATTCTTTTCCCCCTTTCCATTTTTTACAACAAACTAAACACGAAGAAAATCTCAAATAAATTTATTTAGCCTTTTCTATGTAGCTTTACCCAGTACTATTTTCTTACATTGTTGGAGTTAATCCCTTTTACTTTTTGGCATTTGAAGGCAAATTTTATACCATTTTTACCTCACCCCAAAACGAGTCCAAACATTCGATATCTCTTTTGCTACACTTGGTTTCACAGGATACCTTTCTTCTTAGTACAGAAAGGGATACCGTGCGGCAGTAGTTTACTTCATTAAACTACCTTCCGCCTTCTCTCGATCGTTCGAGACAAAAAAAAAAACTTGATTACAATTTGTAAAAAACTTACAACATGAAATTGAAATGCATTGAATTTAAATTGATCATTGATTGCTTGAAAGTTAGAAATTACAATAGACGAAAATAGGAAATTACAATGGCTAGTGCGGGAGGCGAATACTAGAAAACTAGAAAATGTTTAAAAGACTAATACCCCATATAATAGCATTCGGAACAAAAACTCAAGTGACATGAATAGACGTTTAAAGTCCGTAGAATCATACTAAAATTTTCTAATTTATAACTATTTTATAATTTAAATAAAATATTTACAATGTGCGGTCAAAATTGGGCAAACTGCGGTTGCGATAGGGTCACGAGGCTTAAGGAAAGCTGCGGTCCATGACATTCTCCTCCATTTGATTTGGTGATGTCTTCAGAGCCATCAATGAATGATATGTTTCAATGAATGGTTTGAAAATTTCAAGGTCTTTTTAACTTTCCCAATTATTCTCCCCGCTGATGCATCCTCTCCATTTGATCAAGTACTCTTGATGATATTTTCTAGAAGCTCGAATAGTTCGATGGTCAAGAATCTTTTCAACAACTTTCTTTCCATCTCTTTTCTGTTCAAACACTTGCCGATTTGGTTCATTTCTGAATGCGTCCTTCTTGTTGGCAAAGTATGGCTTGAGTACGTTAATATGAAGGACCTTGTGGATTTGACACCATGAAGAGAGTGCAAATCTGTATGCGACTTTATCAATCTTCTTCACGATGGGTAATGTTCCAATATATTTCAGCACCAATCTAGAATATTTCCCTTTTGTCAGTTTATAACAATTTTTGTCATGAAGTTTCACCATTACCAGATTTCCAACATTGAATTCAAGGAAACGACAATTTAGATATTTTTGGATAACTCTGAGCAATTTCAATATTTCGTTTCCACTCTCGAGAGAAGCTTTTTGCTTGAGGGAACTTGGTACTTTGATCGATATCCACAATATGATGGAGTAACAATTGTTGCCTAATAGCAATCTCAAAAGGACTCTAATTGGTGGGAGAGCTCTTTTGGGCATTGAAATACATTTGAGCCGCATCCAAAAGTTTCACCCAATTTTTCTTCGAAGTAGAGATAAAGTATCGAAGATATTCTTCCAGCATAGAATTGAAGTGCTTCGTCTGTCCGTCAGATTGTAGGTGAAAGCTAGAGCTCATGCTCAAACTTGAACCAAAAAGTTTGAACAACTCGGTCAAAAATATGCCAGTGAATCAAGGATCCCGATCACTGACGATGTCTTTCGGCAGTCCCCAGTATTTGACAATATGTTTGAAGAAGAGTTGAGATATCTCTTCGACTGATACATACTTGGGCGCTACGATGAAAGTTTCATACTTAGATAGTCGGTCTACCACGATGATGATGGTACTAACATCTCTAACCTTGGCAAACCAGTAATGTAGTCCATCGATATACTCTCGAATGGTCTAGTTGGGATGGAAAAGGTCTCCGCAAGCCAGCTTTTTTTCTAATGATCTGACTTATCTTACTGACAAACAAGACACGTTTTCACATAAGTTGCTATATCGTCCTGCATTTGAGGCCAATAGTATGCACGTTGCAGTAGTGCAAAAGTTCATTCCTCTCTAGGATGCCCTGCCCAAATCGTGTCGTGGCGTTCCGTGATTAGTGATTTTCTTAGATCTTCGCCTTTAAAAACATAAAGGCAGTCTCTCCTTGTTTTCACTAGGCCCTTATTGAACCAGAATTGATGAGTTTTGCCCTGCTTGATGAGATCGACCAAATATTGAGTAACCGAGTCCTTATCCACAAATACTCAAATTTGGTCCTTTGTGTTTGTAGTAACCGTACTCCTTAAAAGAGCATCCATAGAGCAAATTGTTGCCAAGTCGGCCTGGAGATTGAAAGCATCGGAAATATGATTGCTAGATCCGGGATGACACTCCAGCATAAAATTGAACTCTGAAAGAAGTTCCTGCCAATGAGCCTGTTTGCTTGACAGTTTTGGTTATGACATGAAATGACTAATCGTAGTGTTATATGTCTTCACAATAAATGGAAACCCAAGCAAATAGTGATGACATCTCCTAAGTCAATGAACTACCACCAACAACTCATTTTCGTGCGCCGAGTAACGACGTTCTATCGGATTTAGCCTCCAGCTCTCATACGCTATCGGATGTCATTCTTGCATAAGGACTCCACCAAGTGCAGTCTAAAGCATTAGTATATACTTCGAATGGTTTATACATATCCGATAAGGCTAACACCGGGTTCGTTCACATAGATTTCTTCAAAATTCGAAAGTATTTTGGCATTGGGATGACCAATCCCAATCCTTATCCTTCTTTGTAGCTCGGTAAGTGGCAATGCAATTTCTGAATATCCCTTCACAAATCTGCGATAGTAATTACATAGCCCGAGAAATAAATGTACATCGTGAACATTCTTTGATGGTTGCCAATCTTTGATGGATGTAACCTTCTTCGCATCCATGCGTATTTTGCCTTGCTCGATGATCCGACCCAAGAAGTTGATTGACATTTGAGCGAATGAGCACTTGGATGGTTTGGCGTAGAGTTCATTCTCTCTTAGACGATTAAAAACACGTCTCATATGTTGCATATGTTCCTCCAATTTCTCACTATAGATGACTATATCATCCAGGTACAACACTACAAAATCGTCCAAAAACTCGTGAAGTACCTGATTCATCATCGTACAAAATGTTGCTGGAGCGTTTGTCAAGCTAAAAGGTATCACTTTGAATTCAAAGGCTTCATATCTAGTTACCACCGTAGTGTTTGCTTCGTCTTCCTCCTTGATCCAAAATTGCCAGTATCCAAACCTGAGATCAATCTTTATATACTACATAGCCCGACTCAGTCAATCAAAGCAATTGGCGACTAGCAGAATATGATAACTATTCTTTACAGTGATTTTGTTTAAAGCTCGATAGTCACCTTACATTTTGAGAGAACTATCAGCCTTTTTCTGAACCAACACGGCAGCTTCATATGGAGATTTTATAGGCACGATAATCCCACTTTCTAACATTTCTCCCAACTGTTTCCGAAACTCTTCAAGCTTCGACTGAGACATACAATAAGGTGCCTTGACAGGAGGCTGGCACGTGGAATGAGTCCAATCTCATGATCGATTGCCCTTCTTGGTGGCAATGTCTTTGGTAACTCCTCCGGCATGATGTCCTCAAATTCCTTAACAAGCCTTCTTACTGGTTTTGGAATAGGACCATCATCATCAATGAATCAGCATACGACAACACCGCTATTTTAGTATCCCAAAGAAATTCTAATCCTAGAATGAGTTTGAAATCATTTATTTGAACTATCGACAAATTTGTCCTTCCTTCAAAAGGACCTGCTTTGATTGACACATATTTTGCTATTCTAGCTATTGGTTGAGCAACAGAGTTGATTGCCTTGACTTTTTCACTACTTTTCCATAATAAGTCCGAGCTGCTCTATTTCGGTACTTGCGAGGTAGTTGTGGGTAGCGCCAGTAGCTATTATAGCCTTGATTGTCTTTTCATTGATCTTCACATCACTATACATTAGTCCTTCCGCCCTACAAACGCGAGCCTTCGATTCTTCCATCTTTGGCTCTTTTGAGGGAACATCGTCCCTTTTAGTAGCTTGGTGCGATATTGTATTGCACCGATGGGAGAATATACCAACTACATCATCATCATCTTCGGAGTCAGTCTCGCCATGACAACTACCTTGTAGGGCATCTTACTTTGAACTTGTTCCGCCACTTGCTAGTTGACAATATGCATTAACCATCCATTTCTGAGGACACTCCACTACTCGATGTGTCCTTCACATAAAAAGTACATCAATTTAGGAGTGACATCTGATTTGTCCCCGTTGCTTTTCCTTTATTCCAGTTATTGCTGGTGCTGCCATTCAAGTTTCCTTGACGACTATTTTGATAAGTTCCTCCCTTGTTCTGAGAGTAAAGCTCTCCCTTATTTGAGTTTGAGCTGGGTCTGTAAGGTCTGTTCCTACCTCCAACAGATTGACTATTCCCTAAAGATCAATCTTTTCTAGATTCCGGTTGATAGTTATTCACACATTCGGATGCTCCCATGGCCGTGCTCAAATCAGTAACCTTCTGCCTCTGAAGCTCCGTACGTGTCTACGGTTTCAATCCTTCCATGAAGGTAAATAGCTTATCATTTTTTGACATATCTCGAATATTCAACATATGTCCTGAAAAGGCTTTCACTTACTCCCTAATGGAGCTCTTATGTTTCAGTTCTCATAGTGCTCGTCGTGCCTCGTATTCCATATTTTTCGGGAAAATTTGAGATCTGATAGCTTCCTTGAGAAGATCCCACGAATCTATTTGGACCATGTTGGCCTGAATATCAGTATACTTTGTTCGCCACCATAATTTTGCATTCCCACTAAGATACATGGTAGCTATTGTAACCTTTCTCGCTTCGTCATTGATCGAAGCCGCAAGAAAGTATTTTCCATATCGAACAAAAAGTTCTCAACTTCTTTAGCATCACGTGCCCCTCCGTAGGTACACGGTTCTGAAATTCTGAGCATATGCACATGCTCTTATATGGTGGCTTGCCCATTGCTAATCGTGCGTTGAAGCATCAGCAATTGAGCTTTCAACGCTTTCATTTCATCCTGTAGATCAGGTATGATAGCAGCAACTTCATTCATTGCTGCGTTAGCCCTTCGGCTCTCATCCAGTTGGATGTGTAATTCTCGAATTTCCGTCTCTGCCACCTCAACCTTTTTTTCGTGGCCCTCCAGGGCATAGCACAACCTAGTATTTGTCACCTCAAGCACATTCACGCACTGTTTCGTATTCCTCTTTTGAACATCTATCACCTCTGTAGCGTTTGAGGAATCTGGATTCATTGCTTTCTTACTGAAGATCTTGAGCCGCAGCTGTGATACCAACTTTCACGGGATACATTTCTTCTAAGCACAGAAAAGGACACCGTGCGACAGTAGTCTGCTCCGTTAGACTACCTTCCGCCTTCTCTCGATCGTTCGAGATGAAAGAAAATTTAATTACAATTTGTAAAAAGATTGCAATATGAAATTGAAATACATTGAATATAAATTGATCATTAATTATTTGAAAGTTAGAAATTACAATAGACGAAAGTAGGGAATTACAATGGCTAGTGCATGGGGCAAATACTAGAAAGTTTGAAAATGTTTAAAAGACTAACACCCTCTATAATAGTATTCGGAACAAAAATCCAAGTGATGGGAGTAGACTTTTAAAGTTCGTATAATTATACTAAAATTTTCTAATTTCTAACTATTTTACAATTTAAATAAAATATTTACAATGTGAGGGATGAGTTGGGCAAATTGCGGCTGCAATAGGATCACAGGACTTAAAGTAAAATTGCAGTCCGTCACACTTGATCAGGTTACTTGAGAATAACTTAGATAAATTTTGATAGTCTTAGTTCTCAAAATAGAGAATTAACATGTCTCAACATGAAAGTATAGTTGTATAGAAATAATAAATTCTATAAGTCAGTTTATGTCGATTAAACTTTCTAAAAAAATATGTTGTACCCCTTTGCTTGACTTTCTTGCGAGTTTATCAGACATTGACATCATCATGACCACCAAACAGCTTGCATCATTAATATCAATCCAATGCCCATATACATAAACGTAAACTCTCTAGTAGTAATACATTTGTTATCATGACAACTAACGCATGTCATGAGGTGCACATATCTTACTCAATTGACTCCATTGTCTCCCATAAAAGAGTGACAACTTGTTCATCATATCTAACTTTGAGCAGTTAGCCTAATTTACTTCACCTTTTGGAGAGCTTTTTCCTGACATTACCATGTTGTCTACAATTCCAATAAAATACGTTTTTTTTCATGGATTTATTATTTCACCACAACTTTCTTTCTCAAATATTATTAGTTTACTTGTAAATTTTGCAAATTTAACATCTTTTTTCCATACATTAAAATGGGTTTGTATTCATATGATGATGGAACAGATTACAGACCAGATGAATTTTGACGCTTTATCGTCATCATTAGTTGTAACTCCAATAGCTTTTAGTTCATAATTGATAACAATGAGAACACTCCGACAGTCTGAGAGTTTAGCATATGCATTCATTCGCAAAGAATGCAAATGTTCCTTCAGGTGAAACCGATTTAAGAGGCAAGGTTTTTATTTTATTTTATTCAAAATTCCTTTGAAGCAGATTTTCCATGAATATTTGAAAGAAAGCTTAGATAGAGTCAATCGTCTTTGCAACTATCAAATCCAAATTTTTACTATCCTTGATACTCATTTGATTTTTCAACATCTTTGTTGAAACTAGGAATTGATTTCACTTTGAAAGCGTTGTGTAGTTCGAACATAATCAAAACATTATCGCCTTTTACTTATTACAAGTCAAATTTGATTCTTAGTCAAACTTCCTCACATCGTATTTAACACATGACATATTTTCTCTATAATCCAACCCTCTAAACGAGCTTCTATGATACCACTATTTAAAATTGGGACAAACTTCTCGATTTGCCCACATGATATTTGTTCAAAAATATAATGAGACAAAAAATTAAATATATGGAGAAAAAGAATTTATAGATTGTAAAAGACAAAATATTTTTTTCTAATTAAAAATTGTTTCAATCATATAAAATTTCTAGCTCACCGAAACGACGAAATTCCCGTCGAGAAAACATATATAATTTTTTCTTCTAATCATACACATGTACATAGGTTTAAAAAGTCAAATGTTCATTGAACTTTAAACAATATTTTTGATTGCCCATTAAATTTTAAAAGTATTTCAGATGATCGCCGAATTTATAAATCGTTATCAGGTGGACATTAAGATTTTGATTTTTTTTTTCAGAGGGTGGTACCAGACTTATCAAATCATTATTCCATTGGCCATTCGAATGAAAATCGTTATACCGTCCTTTACTCAATAAACTCGTCGTTAGAAAATTCGGTGGACTTCCTGACATGACAAAAGGAAATGTTGAAATGATACATTATTAGACTAAATTGACAATAAATAAGATAAAAATGCGATTAATAGAAAAATAATACTAAATAAAAATACAGATAAACAAAGGAAAATAAACAAATGTCAAAATTTGATTGCGTATTTTATAAGCGTTTTTAATAGATGAAAGAATATTTTTGACTAATTTATCGTCAACCAACGATAATAATGTATCATGTCAGCATTTTCGTTAACCACGTCAACAAGTCCATCAATTTTTTAATACAATTTAAATTTAAAATATAAGTAAACTAAAAGAAAATAAGAAATAATATTTGGGATGGAGTGAATTGTTGACCTATGGTTGACATCTCGTTTTGATTATAACAAACAAATTGTGTTTATATCTAACAAATTGATTTAAAATGTCTATAGCAATTATTCAAATGACACGAAAGCACAAGGTCAAGAAATTTGCGAACAAAGATCAACATGACAACAAATTCAAAAAATCGAGGATATGAAGAATAATAGTGAAAACCCTGTAAAAGTAGCCTCAACTAAAATCAAGATAAGAGTCGATGAATGATCAAGCATTGCACGTCATGATGTTCAAAACATTGTACTTAGATGTTTCACATTCATGTAAAGGTAAAATGTTTCAACACTTGGCAAATGATCAGTAAGAACTCAAAGTAAATTTTTATGCATAAGAAAAATTATTTTCAAAAATAATTGCATAAATTCTTTATTGAGTCACTTAGCTTGAAAATAATACATAAGAAAATATTTCAAGAAAATATATCAAACGAAAAATCATGTAAGAAAACATTCGGGGGCAAAATGCCCCGGACGTCCGGATGATCCCCCACGGTCACTTTTTTGACCATTATGACATACTCAAACGGCTAGTTGATCACACAATCTGGACGTCCGAATGGTTTGTCCGGATGGACAGAAGTTTTGGCCGGTTTGAATGTTATTTATACCTCATTTACTTTTCATTGCGAAAAAAAATCTTGAGCATATTAAAGAGAGGCTTTTATTGATCACAACCACTTTGTTTTCTATCATTATCAATTGTCATAAAATTCTTGAAGAACACTTGTGAAAATTAATTTCGAGAAAATCCTTGATTTTTTAAGAAGTTTTTCATTTAAACACTTTGAGCTAAACTCATTGCCATTTATTGAAGTGTTTGCCTCTTCTCTTCTTGTTATTGACCTTGAACCTATTAATCGATAAGAAGAGAAGATTTCACTTTGAATTGTGGGTCGTGTTAAGGTTTCGGAAAGCTCAACATTGTAAAATGATCGGTGCTCCTTGGTTGTAAGTCACCCAAATCATTATAAATGGTTGGATTGCACCACAAGTCAATCAACATAATGAAAAAGGCATTGCTCGTGACGGAGAGCTTGGTAACGGGGGACGTAGATCATTGCGTTGGATCGAACCTCCATATTATATCGTTTGCACTATCTAACCCTTTTATTTAACGTCTTACTTCGTGCTAGCTTATATAATTTCATCTACGTTCTAATTCATGTTTAATTGATTTGTCTATAATTCGTGAGATTACTAGATTAAAATCTTGAGTAGTTAACGAAAACGTTTTTAAAATCAATTCACCTCCCTCTTGGTTAGCCTATCTTGGTCTTTCAATTGGTATCAGGGTCCGATACTCACTTCTTTAAGATTTCACAATCTTGAGTTATGACTAACACCGATTTTCAAAACCTTGAGGGACATTCTACAAACCGATCTCCCTTCTTTGATGGCATACACTATAATTACTGAAAGGCTAGAATGATGATTTATGTTCAATCTATAGATTACAATATTTGTGAAATAATTGAATATGGTCCATACGTGCCTACAAAGACTATTAAAATAGATAGCAAGTCCGATCAAAGTATTCTCAAATCTAGATAAGAATATGATGACGAAGATAGGAGGGAACTATCATTAAATGCTAAGACCAAGAATTTGCTTTATTGTGCTCTAAATAGAAATAAATTCAATAAAATTAGTACATGTGATTCGGCTCATGAAATTTGGCATGCTCTAGAAGTCACTCATATTGGAACAAACAAGGTTAAGGTAACAAATATAAATATGTTGGTTAAGGAGTTTGAAAACTTCTTCATGAAACAAGATGAGCCTATTGTTAATATGATTACTCGTTTTACCGACATTGTGAATGACCTAAAATGTTTTGATCGAAAATATACTAACGGTGAACTTGTGAGTAAAATGCTTAGATTACTCTCGGAAGAATGGACCCCATACGGATGCTCATAGAAAACACAAAGGATGTGAATTCATATCCTCTAAAAGAGTTGTATGGAACTTTGATGACCTATGAGCTCAACAATGTCGAGATCAAAGAAAAGACGAAGAGCAAAAAGGAATCAAAAGAAGCTCCCAAAGAGCAAATTGCTCTAAAGTCAACGATTGATGAAGAACCATCAACAAGAAACATGATTGATGAAGAGATCGATGATCTAGTATTCCTCGTCAAAAAATGGAGAGATTTTCGAAACAACAAGAAGTTTCAAAGAAAAGACGACAAAGGAGAAGAGAAGAGTAATAAAATTGTTTGCTATGAATGTGACAAATTCGATTACAAAAGAACCGAGTGCCCAAACAAAAGAAAACATTTCAAGAAAAAGGCATTTTAAGCTACTTGGGATGATACTGAAGAAGAAAATGAAAATGAAAGCGATGATGAAAATGAAATCACTAATATGTGCTTTATGGCCGTCGAAAATGAAGTACAAAAGAAAAATTTTCTTGCGATGAATTACTTAATTCTTACGATAAATTGCTTGAAGATTTTGAAAAACTTGCCTTAAATCACTCTATTCTTAAAAAAAAGAATTTTCTATTAAAAGATGAATTAAAGAAATTTTTGGAAAAATCAAAAGAAAATCGTGATCATGAATTATAGGTTAATGAAAACTTTTCTCTAAAAGAAAATGTTGATGATTTAACAAAAATTGTTTATAAATTCACCAAGAGCAAGAAATTTTTTGATTTAATGCTCGAAAATAAAAAAATGTGTATTTGATAAAGGAGGAATCGGATTCAAACCCTCAATGAAACAAAAATCTCTTAAAAATATGTTTGTCAAGGCATCAAACACCACTTGCACTCTTTGTAATAGAATGAAACATGTTTCTTTTAATTGTTTAGTTAAAAAAAAAACTATATTTTGAAAATAAAACAAGTGGATTAAGGAATCCTCAAAAACTAACTACCAAAGACCCAAGTTTGTACAGGTATCAAAAATCAAAAATTAAATTGTCTTTATAGGTACCAAGGAAAATCAAAAGCAAATAGTTCTTGTGTAGTGGATGTTCGAAGTACATGATCGGAGATCGATCACTACTTTCGAACTTCAAAATAAGGGATGGAGATCATGTAATTTTTGGGGACAATACAATTGAAAAAGACAAAATTTGTGATGCATTTCAATTTAGAAAGCAAGTGAAAAGTTCTTTCAAACCAAAAGGTTTCTCTTCAACTACAAAACCATTGTAACTTCTCCACATGGACCTTTTTGGACCTTCAAGAACGGCTAGCTTATGCGGTAAACACTATGCCTTTGTCATCATTGATGATTTTGCAAGATTTACTTGGGTAATATTTCTAAGTGCAAAGAATGAAGTCCTGAAGGCATTCAAACACTTTTGTAAGAAAGTTGAAAATAAAAAGGGTCACACTACCACTATTAGAAGTGACAACGGTGAAGAATTTGACAATCTTGCATTCGATGATTTTTGTAACAATAATGGATATGAACATAATTTTTAGGCTCATAGAACTCCTCAACAAAATGGTGTAGTGGAAAGGAAGAATCGTACATTACAAGAAATGGCTCGGATTATGCTAAATGAAAATAATTTACCAAAATATTTTTGGGCCGAAACCGTCATTACCGCATGCTATATCATAAATAGAGTTTTGGTTACTTGCAAGAAAACCAAAACTCCATATGAGTTTTGAAAAAATAGAATTTCCAACATTAGCTATTTCAAAGTGTTTGGTTGCAAATGTTTTTTCTTAAACACAAAAGACAATTAAGGAAAGTTTGATTCAAAGTCCGATATTGGAATTTTTCTTGGTTATTCATAGACTAGAAAAGTATATAGAGTTTTTAACAAAAGAACACTAGTCGTTGAAGAATCCATGCATGTTACCTTTGATGAAACTAATCTACTTGATCGAGAGAAATGTATTGATGATGATATAGGTTTGGAAACTCCTTGTGAACAAATGACTATCCAAAACAAAGGAGCACCAAATGAAGAGCAATCAAAAGAATCCAACGATCAAGAAAAAGAAGAAATGCCAACCGAAGCTCAAAGAGACTCTACATTGCCAAAAGAATGGAAGTTTGTCTCATCTAACCCAAAATAGTTGATAATCGGCGATCCATCAAAATGTATCACTACTAGAACTTCTCTTATAAATCATCTCGATAGTTGTGCATTCATTTCACAAATTGAACCCAAAAATTTTAAAAAAACGAAATTTGATAAGTTTTGGATTCTAGCAATGCAAGAAGAACTCAATCAATTTGAAAGAAATTATGTTTAGGGTTTAGTCGCTAGACCAACAAATCAAACCATTATTGGTACCAAATGGGTTTTTCGAAACAAAAGAGATGAAAATAGAATCATTGTGCGTAACAAGGCTAAATTAGTGGTCCAATGTTACAATCAAGAATAATGTATTGATTATGAAGAAACTTTTGCACCTGTAGCACGGTTAGAATCTATTCGCATGCTTCTTGTATTTGCATGTCACAAAAACTTTACTCTTTATCAAATGGATGTTAAAAGTGCATTTTTAAATAGATTCATTCAAGAAAAAGTTTATGTTGAACAACCACTCGACTTTGCAAACCATAAATTTCCAAATCATGTCTTCAAACTTTGAAAAGCTCTTTATGGATTAAAGCAAGCTCCTAGAGTTTGGTATGAACGATTGAGCAAATTTCTACTCTCAAATGGTTTTTCTATTAGAAAAGTGGACATTACTCTTTTCATCAAAACCCAAAAACAAGACATGCTCATTGTGCAAATTTATGTTGATGACATTATCTTTGGTGATACAAATATTAAACTTTGTGAAGAATTCTCTAAACGTATGAGCAAGGAATTTGAAATGAGCATGATGGGAGAACTTAAATTCTTTCTCGGACTTCAAATTAAGCAATCATGTCATGGCATATTCATCAATCAAAGCAAGTATATATTAGACATGTTGAAAAGGTTTGAAATGAATGATTTAAAACCTATGAGCACATATTCAAAACTTAACAAGGATGATGACATAACCAAATATCGAGATATGATCGGATCCCTTCTTTACTTAACTGCAAGTAGGCTCGACATTTTGTTTAGTGTATGCTTATGTGCTTTTTTTTTCAATCAAATTCTAAGGAATCCCATCTTAAAGCTATGAAAAGAATTTTTAGATATCTTAGTGGGACTCAAACCTTAGGACTTAGGTATCCGAAAAACACTCACATTGATTTACTTAGCTTTTCGGACGCTGATTGGGCTGGATGTCAAATTGATCGTAAAAGCACTAGCGGAGCATGTCACTTTCTAGGCTTTGCTCTAATGTCATGGCTCAGTAAGAAATAAAATTCGATAGCATTATCTACGGCCGATGCCTAATATATCTCGGCGACAAGTTGTTGTGCACAAGTGCTTTGGATGAAACAAACTTTGAATGATTATCACTTATCCTATGATCATGTTCCTATTATGTGTAATAATACTAGTGCTATTAACTTGTCCAAAAATCGTGTTTTGCACTCTCGAACTAAGCATATTGAAATTCGTCATCATTTTCTTCGGGACCATGTTCAAAAAGGGGAAATTTTGCTTGATTTTATCGATACCAAAAATCAATTAGCTGACATTTTCACTAAGCCTCTCACTCTAGACCGATTCACACATATTAGACGAGGACTAGGGATTATTGATGAAATTGATGTGTAAACTTGAACAAAAACCTTCAAATCTTTTGAAAATCAGGCCATCCGGACGAAACCACAATTCGTTCGGACATCACTGTCCGGTGTCATCCGGACATCCGAATGACGATCTGGACATCCGAATCTAAGAAGTTCTTAATCAAATTTCAGATTCTGTCTTCATTTCTTCTTCCACATTTTCACGATTTCTTTCCCTACACTTGCTCTTATACTCTCAAATCTTGTTTCCATTCACTCAACTCCCATTTTCATCACAAAATCAACAAGATCCCCACACAAATATACCCGTTTTTCACAAAACCCATTTCAAAATCGCCTCATTCTCCCCTCTTTCGAAACCTTTTTCATTTTTGAAACTTCTTCACAAAAATCTCCAATTTATCTTCAATCCTTCATCACCATATCAATACATACCCACTTTTCTTCTCCATTTCATTATTCTTGCGTTTTTGGCACTAGGTCTCAAACCCTACATCTTGAATTCGACATTTTCTCTCCTCCTATATCTCACATGGCAAGCTCCCAATGAGGCAAAAGGATGAAAAAGACTGAGAAACGCCCTCCACCATCTCTTCTGAGGGAGACATGGACTCGAAGCCGGAATTACCATCGAATCCCTTGGAAAAATCACCCATTCTCATCGGTAAGAGAGTTGATTTTGCCGATTTTACTATAGAAGCTCTCGCATTTCATATTGAAGAATATCTTGAACAAATGGGATGGGTACCCGTGTGTACTATAGAGGAAAACGCGTACTCACGCCTTATGAAAGACTTTTACATGAAAATGAAACTTGGACCACGTTCCGATGCAATTGCTTGTTTTCTTAAAAACACTCGCATCAAAATCACAAAAGCAATCTTTCGCACGATTCTTGAACTTCAACCTCACTCATGACGGTTATAACCCCTCCGAGGCATGTCGTTGGGTGACCGGGAATTTTTTTTGAAAATATCACTAAAGTTAGCGTAAATCAATTGAGTCTTCCGTGTAAGATTTTGCAAAACATCATTCTTCCACGGAAAGGTCGTCGAGATGAAGTAAGTAACTTTGATCTCTTTGTTTTGGACTCTATGTTGGTTGGGTGAAAATTAGATTTTCCTATCATCGCTATAGGAGTTATGAAGCTTGTGCATGCATCACGACACACTAAAGCACTACCTTACGGGATGCTTCTAACAAAAAAATTTCAACATTTTGACGTACCACTTGAGGGAGAAATTTTTATTAAACCATGCGCCGCCAATGTTATCAATATCCAAACCCTCAAGCAGATGAAAACAGTTAAAGATCATGGGCAATATGTGGTTAGAACTAAGGGATTTGACGCTACCTCTGGCCCCCGACTCTACCCTTCGAGGACGAATCTGAGGGTGACCATAAAGACACTCATATCCCTCCCGCTGACATTCCTGCATCAAGTGTACCCCGTCCATTCACTGATCGCTCCTTCATTGAAGAACAATTCAATCTACTTCACGGGCGCATCAATTTTCTCACTTTCACAGTCGATAGCTTTGGGAGTCTGCTACTACAGCTTTAGGCACAGTAGGCTGCCCTTTAGGAACGTTATGATTCTTTATTTGCTTCTTTCGATACTCGTTCTTCGCCGCCTCCAGCACCTTAGTTATCTATAACTAGTCTTTTCCGCGTTGTCTTCTTTTTATATCTTCTTATATGTATGAACTCCCATGCTTTTGACTAATATAATGTCGTTTTAATATTTCTTTACATTTCTCTTTACTTATCTTGTCTATTGCTTACACTTTGTTTGAGAACTTATTTGCTTATGCCAAAGGGGGAAGAAGAAATATGATAATTATGCATAATCATGTATATCAAACTTACAGCATATCAATAGGGAGAACTTTTGACCCGGGGGGGGGGGGGGGATATAACAATTTGTTCGATACTTATTTTGCAAATTATCTCGTGTTTGTCATAATCAAAAAGGGAAAAATTGTTGATATATGGTTGACATCTCGTTTTGATTATCACAAACAAATTGTGTTTATATCTAACAAATTGATTTAAATCGTCCATAGAAATTATTCAAATGACACGTAAGGTCAAGGTCAAGAAATTTGTGGACAAAGATCAACATGACAACAAATTCACAAAATTGAGGATAGGAAGAACAATAGTGAAAAACCCGCAAAAGTAGCCTCAATTAGAATCAAGACAAGAGTCGATGAATGATCAAGCAATGCACACCATGATATTCAAAACATTGTACTTAGGGTCCGTTTGATTGCAATGGTGGAGAATGGGTGGAAAGAAAATGAATTACAGAGAAAGTAATTGCCTAGAAATTGTTTTCTAGGGAATTGTTAATTAAATGTGTTTGATTGGTATAATTTTCCACCTGAAAAATTTTTAAATTTTGTGTACGTTTTGCCTTCGTTTGCATCAAAATTGTTCATTAAAGTGATAATTTTTTCCACACTTGGTTATAAAATTTGTTTCCATTGCCAAAAAGTAAAAAAAAAAAAATGAAAAAAAAAGTTTTCTAAAAAATCATTTTTTCATCAAAGATTTTTGTTCGTTTGGCCTTTGTTTGTATCAAAATTGTCTATTAAAGTGAATTTTATTTTTACAATTGGTTATAAAACTTGTTTTCATTGCACAAAAAAAAAAAATAAAAATAAAAATCATGCCAAATTATGGTCATCAAACACTATTAAACAAGAAAAATGGAATTTGAATTCCATTTTCCATGGAATTTGTATGTTATCAAACATGCCATTATATATTTCACATTCATGTAAAAGTAAAATACTTCAACACTTGGCAAATGATCACTAAAAGCTCAAAGTAAAATTTCATGTATAAGAAAAATTATTTCCAAACTCAAATAATTGCATAAAATCTTTATCAAGTCATTTACTTTGAAAATAATACGTGAGAAAATATTTCAAAAAAATATATCAAACGAAAAATTACGTAAGAAAACGCTCGAGGGCAAAATGCCCATTCGGACGTCCGGATGACCCCCAACGGTCACTTTTTTTTTTTTTTACCGTTCTGAAATCTTCAAATTGCTAGTTGATTAAACGATCCGGACATCTGGATGGCTTGACCGGATGGACATAAGTTTTGGCCGATTTGAATGCTATATATACCTTATTTACTTTTCATTGCAAAAAAAATTCTTGAGCATTAAAGAGAGGCTTATATTGATCACAATCACCTTATTCTCTATGATTATCAACTGTCATAAAATTCTTGAAGAACACTTGTGAAAATTAATTTCGAGAAAATCCTTGATTTTTCAAGAAGTTTTTTATTTAAACACTTTGAGTTAAACTCATTGTCATCTATTGAGGTGTTTGTCTCTTCTCTTCTTGTTATTGACCTTGAACATATTATTCAATAAGAAAAGAAGATTTCACTTGTAATTTCACTTTAAATTGTGAGTCGTGTTGATGTCTCGAAAAACTCAACATTGTAAAAGGATTGGTGCTCCTTTGTTGTAAGTAATTGAAAGCGTTGTAAAGGATTGGATTGCAATACAAATCAATCAACATAGTGAAAAAGCTCTTGCTCGTGACAAAGAACTTGGTAACGGGGACGTAGATCATTGCGTAGATCATTGTGGGGATATGACATTTTGTTATCCAGTAATATATTAAATTTAAAATATTTTTATTATAATGCAAAAATGCAATAAAGAATGTCTAATTTTGTTCATTTAAAAAATAAAGTAAACTTATGTAATGGTTAATTTGACAAATATATTAAAAGTAATAATATTTGAAAATAAATATAGTTTTATATTTAACGTAAAGGGGAAATTATTTAAGAAACATTCCTTGATATTTATGATAATTTCACAGACATCTCTCTGATTTTAAGATTTTTAGAAACATTTATTGAGGGATTTTTCAATAATGGATTTTTTCATTGTTACTTGAAAGTATAATTTTACTTCATATTTTATCCTTTGCCCTTGGGTATTGATAATATAACCTGAATATATTATTGAATAAAATTTAACTATCCGAGTTTGTTCTTTTTTTATAATTTATTAATTTTTTTATTTAAATTCTTTTTAGCTAAAATAAATATTATTAAATTTATGTACTAATGTTTACGTTGTGGGGACAGAGCATTTGCCATCCCACATTATATTAAGTTTAAGATATTCTTATTATAATACAAAAAAAATAATAAAGAATGTATCAATTTTACCTATTTATAGGAACAAAAATATAATGGTCAATTTTGACAAATATATAAAATGTGATGATTTGTGCAAAAAGATAAATAAGAAAATAAATATAATTTTATATTTAATGTAAGAAAAATGGGAATAGTGGAAAATTTATGCTGATAAGGAATGTTTCTGAAAAATCGCAAATGCACGGGTCGCGTTTAAATAAAAATTGGACTTTTTGAGTCCAGATTGTCGATCTCAAAAAGTTTTTATTTTTTATCAAACAATTTTAGTCAATTTAATTCTAACAAAGAAAACAAACATACATTAAGGATTTGATTTTAGAAAATAAGAAAAACAACTAAAATTCTACAAAATAAAAAAAAGCTGTAGACATAAAATAAATAAATAAATAAAATAACAAATAATGGGTTGTGTCGATTTAAATAACTAGCCCTTAAATTTACTAATTTAAAGCCTAGGCCCATAAAATTTTAAAGACCCATCCAACCTTTTTTTTTTAAAAAAATCACAATTATTCAATTATAATCAATTTAATTGAATTAATTGAGTGATTACCAAAATTGACCATGAATTCCTCATATAAATATGATCAAATGTCCATTACGAGGGAAAGAAGAAAAGTTAAAATAAAATCACAAAGTGCTAAAAAAATTCTTTTAACTCCAAGTCCGACAAACACAAAAAATATCAAAATCTTTTTCAAATCAATTAAAATTCAAAAAGATAAAAGTTTTCTTCAAATTAAATCAAGATCAAGTCCAAGTTTCAAAGTGCAAATCCAAACTCCGAAATTTAAGTGTCTTTCAACAAATCAGATTCTCAACAAATCTCGAAACCTAGTATTCAAGTCATGTGGCTGATGATCTTCAAACATTCAGATCATTAATCAGAGGATTTTTGAAATTTTGCAATTACAAGAAGAGTCATATCTATTTGTATTTCTCAAAAATACAATTTGTAACGATTTATGTATTTTAATACGCGAGATCCATCATACAAATTTCTTGGCACTTTCAGTGTGACATTCTTATCCTCTCATCTTTTGATCTTAGAATCTTCAACTTTTAACCACTACATCAACAATGTGAACGAACAAGCGAAGCAAACCATGATTCATCTCGAAGAGACACTTGCTGAATTGTTCCGTGCGATCAGAGCCCAAACAAGAAGTGGAAAAACTCAACTGGTCCTATCACTAAATAAGTTCTCTAACAAAGTCAATGAAAATTGTTTTCACAAAGCCAAACTCTTGTTCAACAGAAAAGACCAAGAGTTCGACGAAATATTCTCGTTCGGGCTCCGTCTCCAGTGGCAGATCCTTATCTAGATCCCCTCATACCACTTCTTTGCAAATGTGGGGAAACTATACTTCATCTGAAGAATCCCTTGAGCTAGTGATGGTCATGGAAGCAACATCGGGCTCAGATGATCGAATCCGACAAATGGCTTTAGTCATTGAAAAACTAACGAAGTCACTAGAAGATAAAGACGCACATGTTGCTGCACTCATGCACAAGCTAGAGCTGCAATATTTGTCAAAAGAAGATCAAGAAAATTCAGGATCTTCTAAAACTAAAGATCTGGAAGTCCAAGAACACCTATAAAAACAAGATATACATTATCGAACAGTTATTCAAAATATTTTGCGTAATACTACTCAACTCTCTATTGGCTCTCTATCTATCTACCAACTTCAACATATGATTGTTGACACCATTCAGGCCTAATATGGTGGTTCAATGCAATTTTCATTGGTGTATGCCAAGCTTTATAGTCGTCGAATCAACGAAATAAAGATGTTACTCGGTTACCAACCTCCGAAATTCCAATATTTTGATGGGAAGGGAAACCCAAAGCCATATGTTGCTCATTTTATTGAGATGTGTAACAATACAGGCACTTAAAATGACACCATGGTGAAACAGTTCGTAAGGTCCCTCAAAGGTGCCAAGTTCAAATGGCATACTGACTTACCGACTAGGTCAATTGATAGTTGGGATCAACTTGAATGAGAGTTCCTAACAAGTTTCTACGACACTAGGCGAACTGTCAGCCTTCTAGAACTTGCTTGAACGAAGTAAAGCAAGGAATAGCCCGTTGTAGAGTACATCTAACGCTGGAGGAACCTCGTGCTCAATTACAAAGAATGAATATGTGAAACATCTTCCATTGACATGTGTGTACAAGGCATACATTGAGAATTACTCTACAATCTCCTAGCAAATATACCTCACTTCTTTGAGGAGTTGGCGGTATGTGCTCATGACCTGGAGCTCCAAATTGCAAACATGGAAGTTACTTACCAAGTGATCCACGTGACAAGAAAGACCCCAAGAAAGAAATAAAGAAGGACGTTAAGGCAGGTAAATCTAAAAATGTAATGACAATTTTCACTATCCATGCAAAGATAGCCTTCGAAGGGTCGAAATGAAACCCAAGACCAAAACCAGAGTTTAGACCTACCAATGGACTAGTCCAAAGCAGAGGTCATGTAACTTTGGAAGAACTTGAAGAGAAAGAGTACCCATTCTCATACTTTGAAGTTTCTGAAATTTTGGATCAACTCCTCGAGCAGAAGATAATCGAACTTTCAGCCCCAATGAGACTTGAGGAAGTTGGTAAGGTCGATCATCCTAAATATTTTGAATTTCATAGAATCATCGGTCACTCGGTGGAAAAAATATTTTGTGCTGAAAGATCTTATTATTTGCTTAGACAAAGAAAATAAGATCAAATTTAAAACCGGAGAAAGCCCAACGATTGCCTACTCGATGGTTTAGTTTGGATCGTTTGATCCAATTCCCATTGCAAAGAAGGGACATACATTTTCTCATACATGTGATGCCAGTAAATCCTCGGTTGAAAAGTTTGGACCGCAACTTCCAGAATAAGCCATTCCAGTGAAGTTTGAGGTAGACAGAGAAATTACTATCAATTATGTCTATCCAGGAATGGATGGACCGTGGTACCCAATCATCTGACCTTTTACAAAATTATGGCGGATAATTTGGATGTTTCCTAATGAAAAAGTAACACTAGAAAAAAATCAGGAAGGATGGGCTCTTGTGAAATGATGCCATAGAATGATTCCACAATTTCCAAGTCTTGGTATTTGTAACGAGAAACGAAAACCAAGAAATAACCAAAGAAGGTCTAAAGTTAAGCCAAAAGTATCTACTAAATCAACAAAAGTAGAAGTCACTTCACGCGTTCCTCCTAGACTACCAACCCTGGGCAATTATTTTCCCAAGGGTTTCTTCGACAATGAATGTTTTACCTCTAATTTTATCAATATGGAGGAGAAAGACGAAGCAAGAACATATTGAGAGAGAGTTCAAAACAGAGAGAACTCTTTCGCGACTCAATAATTTTCTTTTCGATACAAGTTTAGTAGGGTCTCTTAAGCTTCATTTCGATGATCGAATGACTTTAATCACAGCGTGATAGATCTGAAAGAATATGAAGGCAAAGTCTTAGAACATATTGGATCCACAACTCGACAAGACTGTATGACCACCATCATATTTGACGATGAAGATTTACAACTATGCTCTCGTTTACATAATAGACCACTCTATGTTAGTGGTTATATTTGAGAATGCAAGATAAATCTCATAATGATCGATTGTGGATCTGATTTGAACATCATTCCAGTCAATCAGATGAAGAAGATTGGAATTAATGTTGGTGATCTGTCCAAGAGCAAGATCATGATTCAAGGATTCATTCAGAAGCGAGCAAATGCGGGAGTTAATTTCATCGATTCTAAAACATCATACGAGTTACTCCTTGGATGTGTTTGGCTATATAAAACTGGAGTAGTATCTTTGACTTGGCACCAATGCTTCAAATATAGTTGAGACAGAGAAGTCAAATGTGTAGTAGCTGAATCCAAACCATTCCTCGAGGAAGAATCTCATTTTGCTGATGCCAAATTTTACGCGGAAGATGAAGAGTGTAATTTTGCAGGGTTGACCATGTCCGAATTTAAATTAAAGGAAATGTAGATCATGATGATACATCTAGTGCTGATCAATCTCATCAACTTATCAAATGTAAATTAAAATTTACATCCGAATGATTTTTTTTAAGGATAAAAAACCTCTAACAAAATTGACCGATGTTGAGGTATTGAGAAAAGAGTTAATTCTTTCAATACCTAGTATTCCAAAATTGTTTCTACCCGATCAAGTCATGGAAGTCCCAAAAGAACGCAAATCATTATTGGAAGTTTTGACATCTATTCCAGACATATCAAAGCTCAGTATTTCTACCTTGTCCAAACAAGACAAGCCAGGTATTAAAAGACCAAAATAGACTTTCAAATGGTGTTATAATCCTCAAATGAGAGCCTCACAAATTAGGTGATCTTGATGCTGTTCTTTCGGGTGGACATATCCCTTTTAATTTTGACTGAACCCTTATGTCGCAACCTAGGTATGGTTTGGGGTACGATCGAAATCCACCTAGAAAGACTAAAGTCAAGAAGGTTTCCTCGAACCTAATCATGATTCAAATTTACGAGATTGCAGGAGAGAAACCTGAATAGCTGAAACCTTCAACGTTCAATTGAATTGAAAACGAGAATGCTAGAGTTTCGGTGTTTAAAAGGTTAAAACGGTAATCCTTCCCAATGGTTGATGTAAAAGGTAAAACTTCTGTCTTAATTACAAAGGTTACGTGAGGATCATTTTTCTTCTACCCAAATTGATAATAACATACAAGTTTCCCAGAAGTAATCTCAAAGACAATCTTTATTTTCTCTACTTGGAATTAAAACTTCTAATCCAAGTCCAAAGCCTCAACGATCAAGGAGAAGATGAAAACATAAAAAAAGCTTACCCTTCTCTATACAATAATGAGGATGAAAAAGAAGTATTTGTTAACCACATAACATTTGAAGAAGCTCCCGACTCAAAACATGAGTCTGAAAACTCTACCACAACAGATGAACTTGAACCGACCCTACCTACATTTAAAGAAGAGTGACAAGCTACTGTGGATGACTTGAAGCAATTAAACTTGAGAACTGAAGAAGACCCAAGACCAGTGTTTGTAAGTGCCCTCCTCAGTCAAAAAGAGGAATCAAAGTACATTTATTTACTTCAAGATAACAAAGATGCATTTGCATGGTCTTACAAAGAAATGCTGGAGTTAGATCCGAGGGTTACATCACTTTGTAGTAAGACATGAAGTTCGATCGATGAAGCAACCCCAAAGAAAATTTAGACCAGCAATGATTCCTCAAATTGAAGTGGAAGTCAAAAAACTTATTGAAACGAATTCATACGTGAAGTCAAGTACCTAACTTCGATCGTGAGTATTGTTCCTGTCAAAAAAATGGACAATTACGAGTCTATGTTGACTTTCATGATCTAAATCAAGCATATCCGAAAGATGATTTTTCACTTCCAATAATAGAGGTGGGTACAACTACCGGGTATGAAATCTTATCTTTCATGGATGGATTTTCTGAATACAACCAAATACGCACGAGTGTGAAAGTTGAAGAACTTACAACATTCCGTACCCTTAAGGACATATATTGTTATAAAGTTATACCGTTTGGATTCAAAATATGGGGGCAACTTACCAATAGGCAATACAAAAGATCTTCTATGACATGCTACATAAGAATGTAGAATACTATATAGATGACCTTGTCGTTAAAACAAAGAAACATGATGATCACTTACAAGATTTATAGGATGTTTTTGAAAGGCTTCGAAGACATCAATTAAAGATGAATCTGCTGAAGTGTGCATTTGGTGTCACATCTGACAAATTTCTTGGCTTTATTGTTCGACATAGGGGCATCGAAATCGATTGATCAAAATTGAAGCCATAATCGACCTGCCAGAACCAAGAAATGTAAATGAGTTGAAAAGTTTTCAAGAAAAACTCGCATACATTCGGAGATTTATCTCTAACCTTACTGGGCGTTGCCAAAATTGATAAAGAAAGATGTACCATTTGAATGGGACGATACTTGTCGAAGTGCTTTCCAAAGCATTAAGCTATATTTTTCTCATCTCATCCACCAGTACTCACAGCTCCTATCCCTGGGAACCAACTAACTCTTTATGTTGCAGCACAAGAATATTCTCTAAGAGCACTTCTTGTCCAAGCCAACGACGAAGGAAAAGAGAATGCACTCTACGATTTGAGTCGAACACTGGTAGGCGCCGAAATGAAGTATTCACCTATTGAAAAAAAATATGCATTGCGTTAATCTTCGCAACTAAAAAATTAAGACATTATATGCTATCACACATGATAAGTCTTATTTCAAATATTGATCATTTAAAGTACGTAAAGTCTAGACCAGTTCTTTTCGGAAGGATTGAAAAATGAGTGTTGTTATTGTTCGAGTTCGACATCAAATTCATTCCACAAAAAGCCATAAAAGGACAAATTTTAGCAGATTTCCTTACTGACCGT
This sequence comes from Fraxinus excelsior, assembly GCA_019097785.1. Taxonomy (NCBI): domain Eukaryota; kingdom Viridiplantae; phylum Streptophyta; class Magnoliopsida; order Lamiales; family Oleaceae; genus Fraxinus; species Fraxinus excelsior. The sequence goes on along the minus strand of CM032639.1, from coordinate 22,179,290 downwards.
TCCAATTCCAGCGGAATTGGAACTACAGGAAGACCTCCCGATGAAGAAGTTCTATTTACTGAAGTCATACTATCATGGAGATTGTACTTCGATGGGACATCCCGAAGTTATGGTACAGGACCAGGAGTTGTCTTTGTCACTCCCCATGATCTTGTCATGTCGTACTCTTTTGCCTTAATGGAGAAATGTTCAAACAACATGACGGAATATCAAGCCCTTATCATTGGCTTAGAGACAACTATAAATATGGATATCCATCAGCTGGAAATCTTTGGGGATTCTAAATTGATAATCAATCAACTTTTAGTTGAGTACGAAGTCCGTAATTCAAACTTGAAGCCATATCATGAATATGCATCAATGCTTATGAAACAATTTGATTCGTTAATAATCAAATTCGTATCTAGGACTGAAAATAATGAAGCAGATGTCTTAGCTAATTTGGCCGCTATTTTATCCACGTCAGATGAAAATTTTTCCCACTCCATATCAATTGCTCAAAGATGGGTGCTTCCGTCATTGCTACTCAGTGATATAGAAGAGAATAATAGCGTTGAAGTAATGGAAGATGAGGAAAAAGAAAATTGGAGACAACCAATAATCGATTTCTTTCAACATCAAAAGCTACCAGACAATCCACAGTGAAAAACTGAAATCAATATGCGTGCATCCTACTTTGTCTTATATAAGGGGACACTTTATCGACGATCATTCAATAGAATTTTCCTCTGATGCCTAAGTAATGATGAAACAACACGTGTCGTGGAAGAAGCCCACTCTAAAATCTGTAGTACTCATCAGTCTGGACCCAAACTCCATTTTCGAATAAAGATGATGCGGTACGATTGGCCGACTATGGTACAAGACTCCATGGATTATGCCAAAAAAATGTGAAGCCCGCCAAGTTCATGCAAACTTCATCTATCAACTTTCGGAATCATTGCATCCGACGGTAGCTTCACGACCATTTGATGCATGGGGTCTTGATGTAACTGGACCCATAATTCTAAAGTCTTTAGCTAGACATTCATACATCCTCGCTTGAACGGACTACTTCTCTAAGTGGGCTGAAGTCATACCATTAAAAGAAGTAAAGAAATAAAATGTTGCGGATTTCATCCGTATCCAAATTATTTATCGATATGGGGTCACACGACACGTCATCACTGACAATGGACAGCCTTTTTGCAATGTCATATAAACAATTTATTTTTAAAACTCGAATTCAAACAATACAACTCATCCATGTACAATGCATCAGCTAATGGGTTAATAGAGGCGTTCAACAAGACTCTTTGTAGTCTACTAAAATAGGTTATCTCCAAATCAAAAAGAGATTGGCATGAAAAAATTGGTAAAGTCTTATGGGCTTATCGAACTTCTTATCAAACTACAACACTAGTCACTCCTTACGCCTTAGTGTACAAAGTGGAAGCTGTATTTCCTTTAGAGTGTCAAATCTCTTCACTTCAAATTGCCATCCAAGAAAGTTTGACAATAGAGGAAAATGTTTGTCTTTGATTGGAGGAGTTAGAAGATTTGGATTAGAATAGATTAGAGGTACAAATGCACATGGAGTATTATCAAGCCTGAATGACGAAGTCTTTCAACAAGAAGGTGCAACTAAGATCATTTCAAAATGGAGATTTGGTACTTTATGTACTCAGACCAATCATAATCATAAGAAAAATAGGGTGCAAGTTCCAACCTAAATGGGATGGTCCGTTTGTTGTTATTCTTGCATTCACTAACGGCGAATACAAGATCGTTGACAAAAATGGACTACAATCGGACATATCAATGAAAAATTTCTAAAGCCTTTTTACGCTTAAAGTTCTTTATTTTATAAATTTTTCATTGTAATAAAATGTAATACTCCTAGCCCGTAAGAGGATAAACTGTGAACGACCCCCAAATAAAAAAAAGATTTTTTTGTTCTTGTAATGAACTACGTTCGACTTGATCCCATTTGAGTACGTAGGCAGCTTGAATAAATTATAAATTCAGTTTTAATCACAACTAATAAATTCATTCAATTTGTTTATCATTTTCTGCGGTAAAAAATACACAAGAAAAAAGAAAGGTTCATCATAGAAAGAAGAAGAATGATGACAAATAAAAATTCATACAATATGATTTTAAAAAGATCAGAAAGTCTCGACATTATCAAAATCACTCGCCATTGATCATTTGCAGGAAACTATCTTCAACGTTCTTTCTTCATTGGTCAATAGATGTTGCGCTAGAGACATCTCTAGTCTGTAATTCTTCTAATGTGGTCTTTGTAATTCCAAGCATATTTTTTTCTTCCAGATGGGTCTGAAGTTCATCACGGAGTCTGTCAGCTCGAAAGTTAGCCGACTAATTTTATCTTCCAATGAATAACAATTGGAATCCTCTACTTCCAGCTGAATATTCAAAAGTTTCAACTTCTCGGTCTTTTCTTCGGTAGTTGGACACTCTAAGTGTTACTTTATTTCAGATAAATAAATGTCAACTTCTCGAAAAAACATGTCCATACGGTCCATCAAATGTATTGGATCTATGCTGAATGAGCTAGTAATCACGTTTTGAAGAATTAAATTATTTTCATCCCACCAAGATTGGATGTTGAAAAACCTATGCTTCAAGACGTCTCTAAAACACTTCTGAAGATAATTAGTCATGGCTTCTTGCAAAGAAGCCTTCAAATAAGGAGATTCATGAGTTATCACAAGCGGGGGACCAACCATGAAAGAACAAATTGGAGCTGCCCGATGATTATTTGTTTCTAAATGCGGAATGTTAACTAAAGCCAATGAAAGTAGAGCAGCTGGAACTTCTTGAGTGATCTATGAATGTTAGCTTTCGCAGTCTCAGAATTCATTTCATCTTCATCTTGGAAAACATCCACGTTGAACACCGAAATCCTTTCATTCATAGTATTCGGGTGTTCGTAAGGTGGGCCGTGAAAATCATGAGTACCATCTATTCTTTGAAACTCGTCGATTCTCCCATCATTCTAGCCAGTTTGATCTTGCAAAGATTTCATATTTATAGAGAAATTCAATCCTTCGAGAATGTTTGGAAAACCTACAAAAAAGTAGAGATATGAAAAAAAAAGATAAAAAAAAGAGGAGGCATATCCGTGTTCTGAGTTCTAGGAGACATATCTAAAAATTCGTCATCTGATTGTGTATTTGGGAGGTTGATGTTAATGTGAGAGACTCCAGCGTCACCTTTTGAAGGATTTGGAACAGCTTGAAGTGGCATTAGTTTTACCGGTCCTTTAATCTTATATATTCCCGAAAGAGGAGCCTGAAATTGAAGTTCGTTGCATAAGACCAAATATAAGTAGTATGTTAAAAAAATAAAAAACATACATGATCTCCAGAACTTTCATCTCCTAGAGTTTGAGTCTTTTCCAGGTACGTGGGATGCTCGATCTCCAGGACTACTATGGTCTGGAATCAAACTACTTCATGCATCTTCTCAATAGGCTCAGAGGTGGAAGCAAACTTTAATTTTAATCTTCTTAATGCCACTTTCATTTCGAATGTTCAATTCTCCTTTTTGAGAAATCTCTTTAGGAATGATATGTGGAGGGCGTAACCATTTGGCTACAACCCTGTTTGGAATTGGATTAAAAACAAAGCTACGACTCTTACTAGAAGATAAAACCTCCACTTAAACATTGGTCAGGATTGAAAACACTCAATTATTCCACCAAGTTTGGTACTCTGAATCGGCATTTTGATCTGTATTCTTCACATACTCTGGAATATGAAATGTAGAGCCACTCATCGTTTGAGTCAAAGACAACTAGACGCGATACATATTGCCTACATTGAGAGCGATATCCAACTTTCTTAGTGAACTGGGAAGTTTTTTTCTAAAGCCAAGTTGCCTCGCAAACATGTGAGGATTATATGCCTCGAGAATGAAAGGAGAGTTTCTTAGACGATAAGAAACAAATCCAGATCGAATACTCATCATAAATTTTGAGGTATCTATAGACCTTGGTTGGTCATCCACTCATACATCGGGATGGGACGATGAAGGAAATGAGTTCCAGTAAAAGTCATTGACATCCATCATTCCACAGATAAGATCCCGAAAATCAACAACATTTTTCTCCCAAGACTGAAAAGCATTCAAGGTGCCGCATATTTTCAGATTGTAGGATGAGTGTAACTCTTGTCCACATGAATATAAATACCTAAATAAGTTGCAGTCCAAGCATAAAGAAAATGTCCAGGAAATTAATGTGAGATTGAGCCAAGGTCCGGGTTTGACTCATGGTTTAATGTCCATGTAGGTCTTCTATAAATGCTCGCTAATATGGCAAGAACTAGACTATAAGTATACCCACCTGCCAATTTAGAAGACACTTTAAAAGTCTCAACTCTTATATACTCATCCCTAAATAAAAGAACGAAACGACAAAGCCACAAAGAGAGATAATCTATTATTTCTAATTCCTTTTCTTTTTCCATAGACAAAAATATTAGAAAATCACCCCAATAACTCTGATTCCTACCAGAAATATCTATCGACTTGTCTACAACCCCATGTCTTCATATTTCCTTTGAAGCTCTTTGATGACGCCTCTTAAATAGATTTAGACTCATAACATTCTTGTAATTTTTATGTTGTCGAGGATTTTGGGCACAATCATTCTCGCAAAACCAAAAATTAATCCATTATTCATGACTAATGCAATCAGATTTATTCTCATTCGCACTCGGTGTGAAAATTAAAGAGGTACATGCAAGACTTAGAAGTTGATATGTCAGCTCTGAAAGACTTAGGACTACTCCCTCATAGTAATGGCCCATGATCGAAAGTCCACTTATCTTGCGAATGTCCCAAAGAGAAATGCCAATTTCATCCCAGGAGGTCACAAAAGTGTTGGTTTCTAGACACCAAACCTCAAAAAGAGCTCTGTAGATAGAATTTGGGTGATGATAATCCTTTGTAGCAGAGCTGATTGCATATGCCAACTGGCTAAGATTCTTTTTGAGTAGAAGTTTTTAGACCCATAAAGACCACTCCCAAAACTTTGGAAGCAAAGAAATCTCTCCACAGCTAACGAGTGCACTTCCTCATCGTATTTCTTTGTTGTTAATCCTCTCACAAATTACGGCCCTTGGGATGCATTCCATGATTTGGAAATGATGAGGTGGGAGACATAAAAAAGGAATATGACTGCTAGATCGGTTGGACATGAAGTTTCTAAATTCTCATGACATTCACTAATAATGGGCATATGCAACTCCGGTAAAGGCTCCAAGAGCTTAGGAAAAGAATATGAAGTTGGCTTATGGATGCTAAGTCTAAGCTAGTCTCGTACGCTAGGCTGGGCATAGTACTTCACATTAGTATCTTTAAACGAAGGTAACTTTTGCCTTAGCTTTTAAACTCAACGATTTCGTATATATCCTAATACGCCCTGTTATTAGAGCTCGTCACAGTCATTCCTAAAAAAGAAAGAGAAAATTAGCAATAATAATAATAATAATAATTTAATGGGCAATGAATCTTTAAATTCTTTTATTGTCTAAATCGTGAGTCTTCCAAATATAAATGTTCCCAAACACAGTATTTTGGACGGTCGAAGAGGCCAATCATTGGTCTCAAACACAATGTGCATTGGACGGTTGAAGGAGTTGGTCCTTGGTCCTAAACACAAAATGCCTTGATCAGTCAAAGAGTCATTCTTTGATCCCAAACAAAAGTGTGTTGGATGGTCAAAGGAATTGGTCATTGGTCCCAAACACAAAGTGTATTGGACAGTCAAAGGAGTCGGTCATTGGTTCCAAACAGAAATTGCCTTGGACGGTCAAAGAGTTGGTCTTTGGTCCCAAACACAAAGTGCCATAGACGGTCGAAGGAGCTAGTTCTTGGTCCCAAACACGAAGTGTCTTAGACAGTCGAAGGAGCCGGTCCTTGGTCCCCAAACAAAAGGTGTCTTGGGTGGTCGAAGGAGTCAGTCCCTAGTCCCCAAACACAAAGTGCCTAGGACGGTCAAAGGAGTTAATGCTTGGTCCAAAACAAAAAGTGTCTTGGACAGTCAAAGGAGTTGGTCCTTGGTCCTAAACACAAAGTGTCTCGGACAGTCGAAGGAACCGGTCCTTCATCCCAAACACAAAGTGCATTTGATAGCGAAGAGTAACAATACTTGGTCTTCATTGTGCATGAAAGAGTCGGTGATTTTGAGTTTGTTCGTAAGGAAATATTTTCTGAACTTGTAAAATAATTGCAGTACAAAATTTCTGCTCTACACCAAGAAAATCTCGAACCTTAAAATCTTTGGCTTGTTCCGAAAATTGAATCCCTGAAAAGAAAATAATAAAGAAGAATGTTAATTCAAATTTTATAACAACCTTACCCAAAAAAATAAATAAATAACGTGAAAAACAAAAAGGTTTATGCGAAAAAAAACGTACATGAAATAAAATAAAATAAAATAAAAATCGATTTTTGCCAGCAGAATGGTTCCTGCGCAGGGATCAAGAATAATTTTTAAAAAAAACGTGAAAATGATAAACCAAAAACCAAGAATAAATAATAAAAATAAATCGAGTGAAAACGTGAAATGCCCAATTCCAGAAATCAAGAATAAAAATAAATAATAAAAATAAAATAAAATTTGAAACCAATGGTTTGTTTGGTTTTGGTTTCCGCCGATATTTTATTTTTGGTTTCCACCGATTGCGGCAGCCAATTATTAAAAAACAAATCTTGGTTTTTGCCACAAGAGTAGGGCTGGGCAAAATGTCCGAATCGAACCGGAACCGAACGGGTTTTCTTAAATTAAAAACCGGAACGGGTATCCGAATCGAGAACGACGGGTTTGGTTCGATTCTAGACCAAGAACCGAAGAATCGAATAAGAACCGAATTTTTTTTTTGACAATTGGACATTTGGGTTTCAAGTATAATGAATATAACCCAAACAACATTAAAAAAAATTGAAAAAAAAAAACCACTAAATATAAAAGGGACAGAGCCCTAAAATTTTCATTCTTCTCTTCTTCAAAACCGACCAACATAAAAAAATTGCAAAAAAAAAAGCCACTAAATATAAAAGGGAAAGAGCCCTAAAATTTTCGGTCTTCTCTTCTTTTTCTTTCTCCAGTCCATTCCCGCCGCACAATATGTTTCTCGTCCAGTCATGAGTCATTTTCCCATACTAAGCTGGAGTACTCTCATATTTATTCTTTTCATATTTAAGAGACGTGAGATTTTACCCTCTTAACGCTGACAATGTTTTCGTTCTTTTATCGTGTTTACAATGACAAGTTTTCTAAGCCTTCAAAGAACTTTGCACAGAGATTTTCAGCTCTAGCTACTGGATTCTTTCTTTACATGGTACTCAAGAAATTGTTAACATTTTAATGGTACATGGCAAGTCAAGCAATCGATGATTACATTATATAGTTGGTAAGTATTTTTAATACTTTAAAATATTACGTTCATTTGTAAAAGCTAAAATTGAACCTGGTCAATATTCACACACAGATTCACTCGGTGAAAGTACTGAACACGTTGGGATTACCTCATTTCTCACAATGTTTTCAGAAAACATGAATGATTTTGGTACCACTTCTCAAAATGGAGAACATAGTTAGATGTTTTTATATATTATCTTTTGGTGGGTAAGCAGTGGAGCAGTAACTGTTTGAGGGAAGCAGCAAAAAAAATTGTGATATATATTGTTAGAACTAAAGTGTTAGAATTTTGTGAAAACTTTCTAATATGTTATGGATTAATTATTCAAGACGCACTGACAAAGTTTTCTAAATATATTTATATAGTGTTAGTATAAATGTTAAAAAAATTAATTATAGTAGGAACCGAACGGAACGGAACGGAACGGAACCGAACCGAACCCGAACAGTTCCAGAATTATATCTGGAACCGACGGTTCCATTTACTAAATACCCGAAATTTCTGGAACCGAAAAAATCGAACCGAACCAACCCGCGCCCACCCTTACACAAGAGAGAAGATAAAACCCTTTTTGGATTTGGATTCTTGATAGCTTGATCTTGATTTTTCCCAACTATTTTTCCAAATGAAAGGAAAAGAGAAAGAAAATGAAAGGAAACGAAAAGAGAGAAAATGAAAATAAAAATGGAAGAAGAAGAAGAAGGCTGAATTATCACACTAGCTGCGGGTTTTTATATAAAAAATCTGAACTGCACTACACGTATAGAAAATGCCGCCACAGAAATGCACCAGAATAAACACAATGGGGGAGGTTGGTGGTTTTTTTTTTTCAATATTTTACTTACCACCCCTTGTGAATATGTGTATTTTTTCTGTACACGAGGAAAAATTCAAAAACTTAGCAAAATTTGTAACTAAATCCACAAGATTTCGGACAAATAGCAAAAAGATCCCCAAAAATATATATATATATTAAAAAAAAAAGTCTTTGCCCAAAACTAGAAATTGGTTTCATTTTTTCTTCTCTTTCTTTTTTTTTTTTTTTTTTGGGCACACAAGTTATGTAGCAATTTGCAATCAATGTACCTCAACTTTAATCTTGTACAATTTGGTCCTCAAATCTTGACTTCTTTCAATTATGCCCTCTATAAATTGCATCTAATGTCCTTAAACTTTTTATTCTTGTGTATTTTGGTCCACGAATTCATAATTTCGTATGCTTTTGATCCCTTTTCACTCCCTTTTGTCTTGTCTTTTTTTTTTTTTTTTTTCATTTGGAGTTTATGACCTACAAAAGTCAATATTACCTATTTATGAGTCGATATTCGCTCTTTTCATCAATGATAAGCATATTTATGTATTAAATAAGTGTGCAAAAACACACTCAAGCATAGGGGAAGGTTTCTAAAATTTAGGTTTCTAAAATTTAACAACTAGTTTTGTCCCAAAAGAATGTTGAATATGCCGAAGGAAAATGACTGAATATAACAATTGATGAGTTGTATCATATATTTTAGTGTAATGTCTAAGTTTAGAATTTAGAGGAACAAGAGATGTGCTCAAAATCTTGGTCGTAGTTAATAATATTTGGAATTAGTTTGCTCAAGCTTAAATTATACTTCAATTATAATTTAAGCTAGTCGAATATACTTTTTATTTATACATGGGGATGACAACGGGGTGGGTTGGGGTCGATGCAACCTCCCCCACCCCCACTCCCGCCCCGTCAGACAATTTCTCACCTCGTCCCTGCCCTGTTACCCGTTTAAGTCAGGTTTCGGTTCTTGTCCCTTTTACTACCCCATTTAATTTTTTTTTATAAAGTTTTTAATAATTCATTTAATTGTCTCCATTCATTAAAGTGAGACAATAATATATCTTTTATTTTTTAATTAATTTTTAAAAGTTAAATTATTCAAATATATTTGGTAAACTAAAATTTTTATTATTTGTCAATTTTTTTAGATAATTTTCGTTGCAATTTTCTATTTGAATTAATGATATTTCGTGGAATTTTTCATTTAAAGTATTGAATTCTAAAAAAAAAAAAAATTAAACAGTGCAGGGTACCCGTACTTGCCCTGGGGCGAAGTTCCACGACCCGAATACCCGATTAAGTGGGTAATCCCCACCCCATGCGGGGCGGGGCTCAACGGGTATCGAGTTTATCTGATTTTTCATCATCCCTATTTATACACTTCATAAAATCTACAATTCTATTTATTTATTATCCATTGTAAAATTTTATGCTTATAAGCACTTAAAAATAATATAATACAAGCACTAAGTATTAACAGCTTACTAATTATCTCTTGAAATAAGGGGGAAGAAATACTGTTTCTTTATTAAAAATTGTATAAAACTAATACAGTTTCAAAATTAATATTATGGTAGTTTTAATTGATTAATATTAATAAAGTCATAATACCATTATCCTACAGCTCTAGTCGCACACTTGAAGAGAAAACGGCGGTAGATCAGTTGAAAGTGCTCAAACATATTTTTCTACACACCGAAGCAATTATGCCATACCTCCAAAACCGAAGTGTTATTCTATCATTTTAAGTTACATATAAGTCATAACATCAAGGTCACCTTAAAATCACTTGACGATCATCCATTTCCACCACTTTGTAGACAATTTTATCTTTATATAATATTTTTTAGTGCAAAAAGGGAATGTACATAGCTCCATGCAATCTTATTGGAGACTTGTTTTCCAGATCTCAAATTTAGAGAGTTTACAAATGCTTTGAACGCTACATTCTCAGTGTTTATAAGTTTGTTGCAAATTTATTGTTAACAATGAAATTTGACGAGGCCGGATGCTTAAAAGATATTCACATTACAAATCTTACTAGAACTGCTTATTTCTTATTCGAAGCTTGTGATTTAGTTTTTGATGCAAGTAGGGGTAAACAATTCTTAATTTTTGATATAAAAAATACAGCAACTAATTCAGTAGAGTGGGCTGTGACAAAGCCCGTTATCATTATGTTAATAGTCGAAATGAATTATAACTGAAATGTTCCTAACTTATAAAAAAATTCGATGGCTATCCGTCCTTTCACTGCCACCTTTTATTTAGAGATGCCTATATGGTTTTTAAATTTTGATTTCTTTATAACTGAGTTAAAAGTAGCGATGTCAAAAAAACTCGATGGCTCGAGTGGTTCGAGCTTGGCCTGAAAAAAGCTCGAGTCGGACCGGCACGTGGCTCGGTAGGGCCAAGCCCCATTTTGGGACGTCGGCTCGAGCCGGACGGCCCGTGTGGTTCGAAAAGCTAGCCCGTGGGCTTTTTTAATTTATTTTTTTTAAGTTTAGATGTAATTTTTTTTTACAGGAAATACTATTTGTACATCGGGATTGACACTCTGGTGTACGGCCCCCTCACAATAAAGAGGCCCGCGGCCAAAAACAAATCGTGGGCCTCCCTCACAAGATGGGGGCTATACACTAGGATGTTACCCCGGTGTACAAATTGCATAGCCAATTTTTATATATTAATATTTAGTTATTATTTATAATACGTATAAATTGTACAAATTGTAAATACATTATAAAAAATTATAGATTAATAACGAATTTAAAAAAAAAAACACACACACACACGAGCCGGCTTGGCTAAGGACCTACTAACATGTAACTGTCATCCCAAATCTCAAACATACGGTAGAGTCCCACTAACAATATCATAATGTGTGCGATGCCGATAGTATATGAAGAGACATATGCTAAGTACTCTATAAATAACCAAAGTCATCAATGGAAACTATGTTACAGCTCATCAATTAAATCTATACTTGATTACAACCAACAAGATCAAGTACATTGTATATTAAGTTGTAAAAACAATACCCCACATTAAAAAAAAATGTGTCAATTCAAAAAACAAATATTTTTTTTTTTTAAGTATGAATGCACTAAACACACAAAACAAAAAAAATGTCAAATACACAAACAAAAATAGAAATGCATGAGATTTTTGTTACAGAGAACAAATAAACACATACGATGCATGTATAAATTGATATCACACAATAGTAAAATACGAGCATGCACCAATAATACCTAATTAATGAGGCACACAAACACCAATAACTGTCCTAAGAGATTCAAATCGAAGATCATCTAATGGTTTGGAAAATAGGTCAGCTAATTAGTTCTCTGTGGAGATATGCTCGATAGTAACAACATGTGTCTCTACAAGTTCCCGAATAAAATGATGTCGTATATCAATATGTTTAGTTCAAGAGTGTTGAACATGATTTTTGAAAATATTAATGGCATTAGTGTTATCACAAACTACAGTCATAGTACTCTGTTCAATTTCATAATCACTCAGCATTTGTTTCATCCAAAGTAGTTGAGTACAGCAATTTCCTACAGCTATATACTCAGCCTTTGCTATGGATAATGAGAGAATTTTGTTTCTTACTCATCCAAGCAAAAAGATTGCACAAAAACAACACCCAAAAGTATTTTTTCGATCATCGGCATTTCCAGCCCAATCAGTATCGGAATAGCCAGCAAGATCAAGATTAGAGTCCCGATAGTACATGATCCCATAATCAACAGTTCCATTGACATATGTAATGATGCATCGCATGGCGCTCAGGTGAGATTCCGTGGGATCAGTCTTAAAGCGCGCACAAACCCCTACACTAAAAGCTATGTCAGGTCTACTGCAGTGAGATATAGTAAACAACATATCATACTCATGTACAATGTCTAATCAGCTGTAATGTCCCAAATTTTATTAACATAAATTTTGGGGTGTTACCGATATCATTTCATAATAATATTTGAAACGAAAATATTTAATTGAAAATTTAAACTCTTAATTTGTTTGAACATTTAAATATTGAATAAAATATAGAATCGCGAAGTCTAATACATTTAATTGAAGTAAAGAAATATCGTTACAAAATTTATTATTGAATATTTATCCAAAAGTTTTACTTGGCAACCCGCGTACCATTCAGCCACCATCCACGTTGACCGATCTGACCTGAAATGTTGAGATTTGAAAGAATGAGTAATTTAAACTCAGTAAGATACGTGCGTCCAAAACAATATAATAACTTTTTAAACATAAATTTACAACATTTCATACCATCATTTCATCAAGAGCAATCGGAGATCAATCGAATACTCTAACACATTTCTGTGCAACATTTGAAAAAATTCAAAAGAGATCTCACATTTCATTTCATTGAGACCCGCATGTCAATTAGCATTTCATGAAATAAATTACGTAGAAAAAATCATAATATTGCAAGGGTATAACAACTTGCACGTAATATCCTACCTTGTTAGATCAGATAATTTGAAAAATGACAAAATCGAGTTTAGGATCTTTATTCCAACTACTGCCGTGTTGAAAATTTGTTTGGTGAGAAAATTCTATTGCACTCATATGGTTATATATAGAGGACAATCCCTAGTAAAGGTAGTAGTATAATTTACTCGCTAAAGAGTCTCAATCACGTCATTTTATACAATCAATTCTTATTTATTTAATCAACACATGAGCATATCCTTACCAAGTCCCAAAATTAAAGCAATTAAATAGAAAAAGAAAAGAAACTTGTCATATCAATCGTTTAGTCCTACCAACCAACATATACAATTAAAAATAAAGGTGGAACCTCCTTACACATGGCACCATCTCCATTTCTTTTCAAGGTTTAAATTAAATTAAAAACTAATTTTTAAATAACTTCTTCAAACTGCAATATTTTGGAGCTGACTTATCCAAATTGATTTTTTCTCAAACCCAATAAATGTAATTAATTACGAGCTATCCAATGAGCCCAATATTTATATATTTATATTTACTCTATCAATATTTAAATATTTGATCCAAATAAAATTGAATTTAACATATGTCATTCTAGTCCACCAACTTTCAAAATATGAAATGTAGTAGATGAAATAAATAATTTTATTATGTAAATTTTCGAGGTGTTACATCAACACTCTTACTTGTAGGATTATGATCTAACTTGACACTAGTGCTTATGGGGGTTCTAGTGTGTTTCTTACTATTTAGGCCAAAACGCTTAACAAGGTTTTTTGCATATTTCAATTGAGATATGAATAACAAATTCAAGTCTAACTACTAGGGCAAATGTTTCATCAAAGTCAACACCTTCAACATGAGTATATCCTTGGGCAACTAACCTAGCCTTATTTCTAGTTATGGTTGATAAGTGCGTTTTGCGCACTTAATTATGCGACAAAACATGATTAATTGTTGATATAAATGCTTGAATACGGCTTAATCCAATATGAATTGTGTTTGTAGGTTTACTTTGATGGAAATAATGAAATATGCGCGAAAAAAGGCGAAAATGACCAAAATGGAAGGAAATGAAAGTTCGGGGACTAAATCGCAATTATTCATAAGTTGATCCGAACAATGAACCGAGCATGGAACCTCACTAAAGATCTAATTGTCAATATTATGGATGACTAGAAGAAGATGGAAGATGAAGAAAAGCCAAAAGTGGAATGAAAAGAAGAGTGGGGACCAATTTGAACTAGAAGCGAAAATTCATCTATGCTATAGCATGAGATTATACCTTGCTATAGCCCAGACCTCAACATAGATTTTCAGGAAGGATTTATTTTGCCCATGCTACAGCATGGAAATATACCTTGCTATAGCAAGGGGTATTCTGGGCGAGAAATTCTTAAGTTTCCTTATCCAACTACAACTCTTATGGTAATGATTCTAGGTCAACTATAAAAGCCTAAACTCGTCCTATACTAGGTTTTTATGCATTCTTAGAGAGAAAAACACCATTGAAGAGCAAGGAAAAAGGCGAGAACAAGGGTTTCACTTGAAGATTCAAGATTCAAGCTTTAAACTCTAATTCTTTGGTGATGTCTTCTCTTGATTATTTTTATTATTCTTTAACTTTAGTTATACTAGGCTAGACTTTTCATGTACTATGTGAACGATGAACCTCGTATTGTGAACTTTTAATTTCTATTTTACAATTTGATATTTAAACACGTTTGATGGATGTTGAATGATTTATATACATTTTCTTGTCTCTACAATTATATGTGCAATAGTTGTATGAGTTTGGGTGATTTATTTTATGCATTCGAAAGAAGGGAAATAGATTCTACAAGGTATAAATCATCGTAAGGTCCGATAGGGAATAGAAATATACCGCTATACTTTATGTGAATCTCTAAGTGTTTATAAAACGTCATGCATTCTTGTAAATTGCATTTGTCATAGAAATATAGTCAAATGGTATGCTAGAATAGGTTCAATTCTACTCGAAAGAGATTATTGAATATGTTATAAACATTGATTCTTCAACCAATTTATCGTGTTGTCAAATTGTGAAATAGAAGTTAAAAGTGAACTTGCTTGGTGATTCGGGATCCTAGTACGCTTTTTCATACATTAATTTCTTCAACTTTTGCGTTTAGTCGTAATTTTAGTTTAATTTGCATGTTAGTCATAGTTTAATCATAACATCTAGAACAATCATCTTGAATTTAATAGATTCGGTTAAGGTCGAGATAATAATCATCACGTTAAATCAATTCTCGTGGGAACGATACTCGAAATTCTTGAATTTTCACTTTATTACTTGTCAACGAACCGTGCACTTGCGGTGATTTAAATCTGAAACATATTTTCGTGAACAATGGTACCTTGATCATTGGTTTTATTCTTAAATATTCACTTAGTATCTATAACATTTCAACCATCAAGCCTAGGAACTAATTCTTATATGTTGTTTCTCACAAACCGATTTAGCTCTCCATACATCGTGTTTACCTAACATTCATCCTTAAGGGCATCTTCGACCCTTTTAGGGTCAATCTGAGACACATAGGTAGCATATGCCAAGTTGTTCAAATGATTCATCTTAACTCTAGATGACGATTCTTTAGGAGGTTTAGCTTTGTCATCAGGTGTGGACTCCTTATTAGGTATATCTAAACCATTAGAAGTGTGTGTAGGGGGGGATCAAGAACTGAAGTTTCTTTAAGTTCAGTTACCATGTCGGGATCAACACTTAAGTGTTCCAGTTCTATCCCCTTCACTACAAGCACCATCCATCACTACAATGATGGACTCCATCACAACTCGTGTACAAGAATTGTATACATGATAGACTCGACTATTTATGGAGTATCCTAAGAAAATTCTCTGATCACTTTTGGAATCAAACTTTCCCAAATATTCTCTCTCTCTCTCTCTCAGAATATAGCACTTGCTGCCAAACACACGAAAGCACTTGACAGTAGGCCGTTTCTCTTTCCAGATCTCATATGATGTCATATTTGTTTTAGGTCTAAGATAAACTCTGTTGACTATGTGACACACAATGTAAATGTTCGCCCTAGAAATGCATAGATAGTACCTTACCATGAAGCATGACTCTAGCCATTTCTTAAAGCACACGATTTTCCCTCTCAACTATCCCATTTTGTTTATGAGTGATCGGCGAGGAGAACTCATGCTTATTACCAAGACATTCGATCTTAGATGGTCTCACTAAGTCTATATGGAGTAATTCAAGTGGTTTACTTGTCAAGATTTTAGAAGTTTGTTATGAGTTACTCTAAGCAGTTTACCTTGTTAACACATGCCACATAAAGTGTTATCAATATTTTCAAGCTTAGGTAAGTCATTAACGAGTTTCTTCTTGGCAAGTTTAGACAAATTTTTATAGTTCATATGACCAAGTTATTGATGCCAGAGTTCAGTTACATCAATATTGGCACCACTGCACACGTAGTTGGAATTAGGAAGAACTTCATAACAATTATTTGAAGTTCTTACAACTTCGAGGACAATGTTACCAGTAGAATCATTCACGGTATACCTCTTTTGGACAAAACTAACCTCAAAATCAGCATCGCATATTTGACTAATGTTTAACAAGTTGGACTTTAACCCTTTCACATAATGCACATCTGAGTTAGAAGGTAGTCCATATATATTAATGACACATTTTCCTAGAATAGGTGTAGTAGCTCCATCCCCAAAGGCAACCATACCGTTATTCCAATCATTAAGAAAAGAGAACGAGGTTTTGTCACCACACATATGTCTAGAACACACACTATCAAGATACCACATCAAGTTATTTTGAGCTTTAAGTGAAACGTGTGCAACATAGCAATTCAAATGATCATGTGACCTAGAGAGGTCACTATTCTTATGTTGTCTAGTAGGTCTCAATCCTAAGATATTCTTGTCCTTCGATTCAGGATAAACAATATTCCAAGCTTTGTTAATTTCTGGGACGAACGTGGTCTTGGATGTACTAGTAGTAGTATTACCATTTTGAACGTAATCCAAACCATGCCTATTTTCAGCAAGCTTGTTCATCCCTAACAGATTGTCGAGTTTCTAAGTACCACTCATAAATGAATTAAGTTGAGTATTAGATTTTTCAAGATCACTTGTTAATGATTTAACTTTGGCTTCCAAGTTCTCATTAACAAGTTTCAACTCAATCAAATTTTTGGTAGTCCTGAAGGTCACCTATGAGTTTTTCTTTCCCTCTTTCAAGATCGTTAACATTTTTTCAGTGCAGCTTATTGAACTTTTTTATTTTAAGACTCTCCTTAAATAGTTCGCTATAAGACTCATGAATATCAATCGCATCCTCAGATTCTTCCTTGGATTTCTCACTCTGTTCATCATTTTCAACATTTCCATTTTCCTTATCAGACTCCATAGTAGCTATAGATGTGAATGCTATAAAATCTTGTTCATCCTCACCACCAAATGTATCACTCTGAGTACTCGAATTGATTCATCATCGCTCAAGGTTAGTGCTAATGTCTTGCGTCTTTCTTTATTCGAATTCTTTTTCAAATCAGGACATTCATTCTTATAGTGATAAAAACCCTGACATTCATGGCATTTAACTGACTAGGTGTTCTTATTAGCAGTTCTAGAGTTATTCTTCTTACGTTTATCTTTCAGAAATTTGCTAAGGACATCATTTTTCCGTTCTTGAAACTTTTTCCTATTCATCATCACCTTCTGGTTTTTAACAAAATAAGCTATTTCGTCATCCCTAAGGATTTCAGTATTAGCAGACTCACTCTCTTCTTCCCTAACAGTGTTCATGACTACGAATTTAACCTTTTTCGATTGAGAAACGGTGAGTTCATAAGTTTGAAAGGATCCTACGAGTTCTTCTATCTTAACTGTATCCAAGTCCTTGATTTCTTCAATCGCGATGACTTTAGGTCTAAACCTTTCAGGTAGGGATCTAAGGACTTTTCTAACGATTTTGGACTCGAGGATCTTCTCACCTAGGTTCAAACTCGAATTTACTATGTCATTCAACTTCGCATAGAATTCATTGAACGATTCATCGTCCTTCATTCTAATTCCTCAAACCTAGAGGTTAACATTCATAGTTTACAATTTTTAATAGTTTTAGTTCCCTCGTGTGTGGTTTCTAAGATGTCCCAAACTTCTTTAACAGTCTCACACATCGAAACTCTCCTAACTTTTTCAGCAGACATAGCCTAGAACAGGTCATGAATGCACTTACTATTCTAGTTACACTCAGCTAAATCCTCTTTAGTCCACAGTGAAATATCAGTGGATGTAACTACACCAGCAACATTGGTTGAAGGTGCAGTCCACCAAGTTTGAATGCTAATCTAAATACGATGATCCAATACTTAAAGGAAAGCTCTCATTCAAACTTTCCAATAAGTATAGTTGCTTCCATCGAAAAACGGAGGCACGGACAAGGACTGACTCATCTAGAATTAATTAAGAGTCATGAATCGAAATAAGGTTCTAATACCAATTGAAATAACAAGATTCGACCAAAACTACACCTAGAGGAGGGTGAATAGGTATAAATGAGGATTTTAAAAATTGTAATTAACCAGCAACAAGTCACTAAATAATTATCTCTAGATGGTTACGCAAACAGTTCAATTATCCTATATTTGAATACCACAGAATATAAAAACATGAAATAAAGCAATAAATAATGCACGGTGTGATCACAGAGAAACCCCAACCGGGTAAAAACTTCGGGCACTTTGCGAGTCAAAATCCACTATAAAAGATTGAACTTACAGTTCGTCAGACAAGATAACGACACGAACTTTCTAACCTCCCGACTGCAATTTCCACAACTATCTTGGATTTTGTGCTCATGCACTAACTCCCAACTGTAGTTTTCAAAACCCTCTTGGAATGTGCGATCATGCAGCAACTCTCGACTTTATCAATTCGTCTATCTTATGTGGAACTCCAGTCACATTCTCTTGATCTTCAGAACTCTGACAGATATATAGGAATCAGCAGTTTGGTATTTGATTGTGGATGTAATGTTTTCACTACCAAGAATCAATCAAAGAACAAAGGTTGAAAGCTAATTTGTGAAAAAGATATGAAAACTATGTGCTTGCACAATGATCAACTTTGGAAAAAACGTTATGGGGAGTTTGGTATTTGTAGTTTAGGTTTTGGGATTGAATGGATCGGACAAAAAGCCTTAAAAACCCGAATTAAAATTTTTCGGATGACACTGTTTCTGACGCTCGAGCAAAATCTTGGTGATAATCTAGCAAAATTATGGAGCCGTTTTTTCTTCTTTTCCATTCTCGAACCCTGGACTTAATGTAACACAAATTCAACTATATGCAACTAACTTTTTGACTTTTACATCATATTAATTTTAGTCCATTTTATTCACAGACTTACCAATTATATCAAATACCTAACAAATAGCATTCAAACCCGACTAAGATAGGATCTATCATCTATACCTTCTCCAACAAAAAATTGGTTTCCACATGCTGATTCTTGATCTCTTGATTGTGTGGCTCCAATCTCAAAGCGAATGCAACATTCGGCTAAAATTATTTCAACAATAGCGTGAGGAAATTGATTGAAAGATGTTTCAATTTTAGCCCATGTTTGACACATGTTTTATCAAAATACATTTTTCAAAACTCATTCTCAATCACACATTCTTCACTAAAATAATATTTTTCATCACATCAATAACATTTCCTTACTTTTTAACTATATTTCTCATCATATCACTATATAAAATACATTATTTCTTCAATAATATCTATCAAACACATAATTAACATATCAATTTGGCTCTACCATCAGCGGATTCTTTTAGTTTGCCAGGTTCTTATTGTTAGATATTTATACAATAAATATAATATATGAAAGAAATAATTAATTCAGATGAAGTGTCCAATTGGTGAAAAGTGTGGGAGGTCAGGGGTTCGAACCACATCTCACACGTTATATTAAAAGGTCTTTAATTTGGCATTGGGCTTTCTTGATTCCAATAATAATTTTTTTTTAATCATTTTCGAAATTATTTAATGGGTTAACTAACCAGTAGAATATAACTGTTTTAACTGTCCAGTATTAACAACACATTACCACTGGCCATAAAATCTGCAACTAATACTGGATCATGGTGGAGGAAGTTACATCAATTTCTACATATATAAATACACATTTGAACAGTAGAAAACAACAAAAAACAAAATTATATCTTGATATTCAGTAAAAAAAATATTATTCTCAATTTTACATATTGTCTAGAGTACACTTGAAAGTTCTAAAAACCATTTGTGATTGCTGCACAATTAATTTATTTGGTCGTTGTATCCTGGAGGTGATTGTTCACAGATGTCGCAATAGTTATCGACGTGCAATTTTGCTTTTGGACATCGTGTTGTCACGAGACCCGATCAGTCGATAAATTTTGTTTATGCACTTTACTGTATTGCAACTAGTTATAACACTGCCACTTATATGCCTTTATGTATCACTCATCTAAATTTAAGGCCTCCGTACAGTCACTCAGCCTCCTGGAATCTAATAAATAAATAAGAAAAATAACTGTCTTGTTCATTGCAAAATTCATAAATCATATTTAGAATAAATAGAAAATACATCCTGATTTTGACATATGCCACTGCCCTGTTTGCATAAGCTACTGCATTTGGTGAGAAAGCAATGCTTCGACAGTAGCAGTCTGTTCGAGTAACTTCCTTTTCTCAAATGGCTCCACTATAACAAATGGACGTTTTCAATAGTGAGCGAACCAGACGAATTCGTTAAATGTCCCATTGGGCTCTAGAATTGATCAATTCTATACCGTGTTAGTTTGAGGCCAACTAGTCTGATCCCATTCAAGCAAACAAATTATTCAACATAGGAATTTTCCGAAGTAACAGTAAAGATCCACATATCATTCTGATACTATATAATTTACATATGCTTAGGTGGAAATATCCAAACCACAAACACCTTAAGATAGGTCAATTCATGGTTTAAACGACTCTATTTCCACTATGCTTTGTCTAAATATGAAATCTTGGTCTTGAGTCCCTGCTACATTATAAAAGCATAGTTACATAGTACAAACAAGACCAACAAAAACATGCCGCAGATGCTAATATTAGCATCAAGAGCAAGTCAACCAAATCAACAAGCAGACAGAGGTCGTGTCTTCTCATGTATTGCCTTGTAGCACTGAAGGCTGCAAAGAGGGAGGTTCGACTCAGAATCTCGATACTTGTATGCATTTGAACATGAAGGGCCCGCACATTTCTCACGTGGGGGAGGATAACTGGTAGTCCACATCAAAAACCAAATCAGCAAGCAAAACATAAGATTGGCCACACAAAATATGAACTTTCACCTCTCGCACAGAGAGGCTGCACTACTCAATCCAGCATGGAACATTGTCTGGTTAAACTTGAAAATAAGAGAACATGACTTGTTCGCTCAGCATACTTAAAAACTAGTAAACATCAGTTCCAAGAAATCGTATCTTCTACTTAGACTTTACTGAGGAAGCCTAAGCCCTTGTGAAAGAAGCTGTTTGAGGAACAAATGGACCGATTCCTACTTCAGGAACAAGTCTAACATAAAGAAGCACTTTTATCATGATATAAAATGTAATCATGTGTCTTGAAGTCTTTCAAGCTAATTGAAACCAAATTAAGTGGAAATAAATTGCGTCCAATAAGATTTGAGCCTATATCAAAAAGATTTAGAAAACAACAGTATTGTCCACTCTAAAAGTAACTTTTTATTTCCAAGCGCATTTGGATCAATTGTTTTTTTCTGCAATAAGAGCATGCTTGGCTAAGCTTAAAAAGTAAAGTTACTTAAAAGTAACTTTTTGTCCCCAAACATGCTCGTATATTAAAGAAAAAAATTACTTGTTTGAAAGTAAATTTTACTCGGTGTTAAAATAAGTAACTTTTGTTTCTAACTTTCACCAATAAAACAAATGAAGTATTTTAAATTACTTGTTTACTTGTAAGTAAACTTTTAAAGCTTAGCCAAACATGCTCACTTAAGGAAAAAAAAAATCTTATTTTGAAGTAATTCTTATCTTCTTGTCAAAATAACTTATTTTCGATTTTATTAAAAAAATTATTTACTTATAAATGAACTTTTTAAGCTGAGTGAAACATGCTCTATATCATAATTAGTGTGCCGGATCATGCCACTGTATAATAAATATGAATTATTCACACTATATTGCTCAAAATAAAGTACTTTATTACCTGAAATGCTTGGGTTTGAATATACTTGGGAGGCCAATATCGTCGGGAAATGTCACAGTTGTCCCTGAAGGACCCATGACCCATCTAACAACATTTGATGCAACTGCAGCATTGGCAGCCTTCTCCTGCATTATTTTACATGACTAGGATAAACAAAAGGAAAATCTATTGTGCCATATGAAATATAGTATCTATGTACATCTTGTCACCTGTGCTAACTCCTCTTTCTGTTTCTTAATTTTCTCTTCTCGTCGTTTTCTACTGGAATCTTGACCCAGGATTTTCCTAATTGCTTCGGCCTGTCAATTCCAGGAATGCTTACCAGTAAATCATATCATCATACAATCCATCCTTCAGAAGACGTAAACATAGATTCTTTAAGGTAAAAATTGTCACAGTATACGTATAAAAGTAAACAAACGAGTATATGGAGGAAATGGAAAGTAAAAACCTCAGACTCACGAGCAGCCTTCTCATTTTGTATCCTACGCCTTTGAGCAGCTTCAGCTCTTTTAAGTTGATGTTCAATTTCAGAGAGTTTCTCCTTTTGCTCTGTGGACCAAACCAACCACATACCATAAGCAAGAAGTGGACTCAGATATCTAAGGACACAATGTCATTTAATGAGTTCAACAGGAAGGAATGCTCACTTCTTGGAGGGGCGGGAGGTAACCCGTTCGGAAACTCAATATTATTCGCACCGGAACTCATGGAGACGTCTCTACCCTTTTTAATGGCCTGTAGGCGTGTAGTTATTGCCCTTTCCCCCTTAGAGGATACCGAGATATCAAATGACTCCTTTAATTGTTTTTTCTTCTTGGGTTCTAGCTCACCATCAGATACCGACTCTTCCTCTTCTGCATAGTCGGTGTCTTCAGATACTCTATCTGGTCTGGGTTTCTTAATCTCTTTGCTTGAACTTGAAAAATTATAGTCTCTAAAACCTACATCATACCCATCAACGTCTCTATCCATTACCCCAGAAATCTTCCTAAGTTTCTGTGCCCTTGGTTCGACTCCATACTCTGTATTATGAGAAGCTGACATTCTAGATGTTTTGAGCTTTTGAAGATACCGAATTTCATCATCGTCTTCTTCTTCTTCTTCAGATGCTTCATCAAATGAACTTTTTCTAGAGACATACTTGTTTTCTCGAGTTCGCCCATTATCAGCTTCCATGGCCGCTCCTTGGGAAGAACTCACTTTCCCAAAACTAAAACCGCTTCTAGAGAAATCTTTCCATGGCACACCCAACAAGCCACATTTCTCATCTCTAACAAGCGAACCATCCTTTAATAAATTGTCCTGTACAAATGAAGAAAGATAGGATCAGTACAAACCCAACATTTTTAGGCATAAATGTACCACCTAGAAGGAAAGTTGCTCTAATTTACAAGAGGCATTTTCCAAAAGAAGCCAGGATATAAACTTCATATCGTAATGCAGTACAGTATCCCAAATCCATGTGGAGCAGAAAAATTCAGTTTCACAGACATGAGAGAGTACTCACAGGTGTGAATATTCTAACTAAAAAACTAATGAAAACAATCAAATCAGATAGCATCATTTGTCTCGAGAACGTATTCGAGGTTTTTCATTCTCATTCAGTGAATGTAGCAAGAATAAAAACCCAGCCGGAGCTAGAAACTGCACTGGTATTCATTTCTAATAACGAGAAGCTTAAGAGCCATTGAACATGATAACAATAGTTTCACTGACAGAAAGAACGAATACCTGAAGACTCAGTTTATGACAAGGATATACGGCATCTGAGTTTGAAGACTTAGCTGAAGAAGTTCCAGCCACAGAGGATCCATCAGAGCTAGATTTTGAATGTATTGTATGTGTAACACCCCCAACCTTGAGTCTTACTTTCTTGACTTTGTTTTCATTTCCAGTTCCATCTGATGATAGCCCAGAATTGTTACCACTTATAATTTCACTTATTTTCTCGTCTTTCATTTTCACGCTCTTCCAGTAGTTAGCTACTACAAGATCATCTTCACTAGACTTCATAAGCTCTTTCAGGTCTCCAAATCCTCCATCTTCATCATTGTTTTTCGGGACAGTTTCAGCTTCAGTTAGGCTAGTATACGATGCCCTTGAAATGCAATGATTCAAATTAAGTTCCTTCCTCCAAGGTATAGCATCATGATCAGTACTGTCATCACTCGGGGCATCATTGAGGTGATCTGATGGCAGAGATTCATGGTAATCCTGAGGAGACTGAAATTCATTTGAAGGACGACGGTTCATATTACTCCTCCTCCTCCTCACAGTTCTGGACATACTACTATGCCCGAAACCTCCAAAGTTATCCATATTGGCCAAAAGCACTCCTTTAGAAAATCTGAGTTACCAAAAAAAACTCGTGACCTAATTATGATCAAAATCAACAAAACTCACGTGAAAAGCATAACATACACAAAGTAAAAGATGTACAAACTTCGAATTTGCACGTATATGCAGAGAAAACAATACTTCCCATAAAAATATGGATATTTTCCATAAAAAGCACCTTAACAAGAAAGACATTTCAAGAACAAGCTCCATAAAGCAAGGTGACATGAAAGAGAGTTAATACACACTTTCAATGTGCTTAGATAAATAAATCAGCAATTGATACTAATTATATACAAAATTCCTTCCCTAGAGAAGTAAGCAAACTAGTAGACTAGTAGTTGAGGACAATAGTGAAAGCAAAAATTCAGGAAAACACTCGCAAAAAGACAGAAATAATCAGAAAAACATAAAAATAATTATGAAACAATCTCAGTACAACAATGAAATAAATTACAAATAAGAAATTTTGAGAAGAACCCGCAAACAAAAACCGACCAGAAAAACAACGCTACAAGAAATACTAAAAATTCCACTAGCGAACCAAATATGTAAAAGTATACTTCAGGATTTTGATCAAATATCTTAAAGGTTAGGACGGAAAAGCAAGAAATTTGAAAATAAAAGTCCACAGGTTGTACATAAATCTAAAAATACAATTTTAAGATCTAATTGACTTCAAAAAAGTTGGAAAAAAAAAAAAAAAAAAAACCGTAAATGACAACAGAGTTGAAGATTTTACCTTGTGTATCTTCACTACTCACCAGTAACCTCAGAAAATCTGCTTACAGCACCGAGAAAGCCGGAGTACACAGAGACGGTAACGGGACAAGGGCGAAGGGCGTAGTTGTAATTTGGGATCATGCGACTTCTACAGGTCGAACGCGACTAGATAGAGACAGTTTCCAAACTCATTATTCACTGAACATTTTCATGTACATAGCAAAACCCTCACTTTTCACGATACATCCAAACTTAATTTTTTACAAATAAATACTTTAACCAAACACTCTCTACAAAAATCATTCTTCCAAAACTAATTTTCTCCAACAAAAATCTTTATAATAGCCGTCGATTAGCAATTTTTTTTTTTTTTTATTTCATCTACTATTCAGCCCCTATTTGTCTATAATTATTCAATGAAAATGAATTTTGAAATAATAGAAATTTTTAGACTGTATAGTTAAAAAGTACGAAGAAATTTTGAATTTTAAGTACAATTTTTTTTTTTTTTTTGTGAGATTGTATGATTGAAAATAAGTTTGCAAAAATAATGATGGACAAACAAAGGCTTTATATCTTGTTATTAAAAATGTACGCAATAGTATGAATAATTGTATAGAAATTCAATTTTTTTTTAATATTTGTAATTCCTTCATCATGTAAAATGTAAAACTAGAATCTTAAAAAAGTCCATTCTCTTTTTTTTTTTCATTTATTTAAATAATATCCTTATTTTTTAATTTATTAAATTCAAATAAAAAAAAGTGAAATTTTACAATTAAGACAGAAGAGACAACTGAATAGCCAACTACAATGTATCATCCACCCTTTTGTCAAATTACAATTCAATATAAAAACAATATTATTTCCTCTGTGTTAATGACACATTTTCTCTAGGATTCTGCATTCTTTAAGAAAAATCATGTATAATCAAGAGAGAAGAAGCCATTGAAAAGCCCACAACAAAGCCTCCTCCACCCGTTTTTCTTAATTGTATAATTCTTTTTAGGATCATGCACTCTTTAAGAAAATTCGTATATGCACAATAACATTTTTATCATAGTCAAGGATTTTTTGTCATAGGAGTGTTAAAGGCATCGACTTGTCTACCGTACAGTTCGATTGAGCCCACCACGTCAGTGGGCTCAACTCAATCTTTGATGGGGTGTGCAGCTTATCAAACCCTTTTTTGTATTTTTTAGCGAAAGTTGCATTTCACTTACCAATTACAAATAGATTCATGAGTCGATGGCAAGCCAACTCATGGGAGCCGCCTTTGCTCCTAGCCTCGTTGGTAATCGGTTCGTCCAACTTAACATCCCTATTTTACCAACAAATTATCTTGCCCAACATCTTTATGGAAGTCTATCGTGGCTAATTTTATTTTTAAAAAAATGGCCTATATACTGTGAACATTATGTGTGTATATTATCTCAATTTAAATTTGAAATTTATTGTATAACTTTATGATATCACATTATCTTAAATCAGGATACACGCTTATTTCTCATAATTCAGTAAGTTTATTTTTCCAAGGTCAATATTATGTGCATCAAGTGTTTAGAAATATCTTGAGCTAAAATTTGGCTCCAAAAAAAAATAAGAAGAGAAAAGTAAAATCAGTGATATATTACACCATTAGTAGTATACTATTTGTACGTGGGATTTTATCGATTATCGTCACATAAAGGTAAGTATAGGTTGTGCACAAGAAAGAGAAATATATATATATATATATATATATATATATAGGTTCCATTAGGGAGATGTGATGGTGTTTTTGAACTGGGGCGAAGGAAAAAGTGGGAATACGAATCACAGTCCTCAACTCAAAAGATTGCTGTCACATTTAGGCAAGTATAGGTTGTGCACAAGAAAGAGAAAATTGAAAAAAAAAATTAAATAAATATATATACAGGTTCCATTAGGGTGTTTCTTAGGGAGATGTGATGGTAATTTTTGAATGCCGAGGACGAAAAAGTGGGAATACGAATCATAGTCCTTGTTGACTTCGAAAAATGGTTTTGACGTGACTAACAAAAAAAAAAATTAAGTCAGCTCTTCCTTGTACACGTAGCACGACGTCAGTCATCCGTGGCCTTTTCTAGAGGGGTTGGGAGCGGCCATGAGCATTCCGACGATCAAGTCAGTTTTTGTTTCAACCGGAAAATAGCTCACAAATGGTGGAACACTCACCAAGAAAATGATTGATAGAAACGTATAATGGTAAAAGTGCTAATGTATGGGGGAGAGAAATGTGACTCGAGTTTGCTATTTTTTGTTGGAGAGAATCGGATTCCACATATCTTCTCCAAGCATAATTAAGGTGTATTTATACCAAGGATGGAAAGAGAAGGGCTGTCGGATGAGGAGACACGTGTTATTAGATCATCTGGGCTCGTCCTATCCTAGGTGTCAATATGTCTTTCCATAGGTTGGTTGGCATTGAATGTTTCTAACTGATTTGACAGTTTGGGTCCTGCCACACATCTCATCAGTTGGTGATTTGACTTTGGGAAGATCTTTGTATAAGAGATCTTTGTTGGGATGAAGCGAGGCAGGAATGGAGTCGTAGAAGCGGAGTACGGGCCTTTACATCCGCGGTGCATTGCAGATGAGTTCGGTTCCTTTGTTAATATCTGTTTAGTTCGTCTCCAGTGTAATCGCTTCGGTTTATGCAGCCAGCTCGTCCCATGCGTAATCGCCTTGGCTACCACATGGTGTGGTGGGCCACCTTTGCTGACACGCGGCAGGTGAGGTAGCGGGCCTAACTTAGGCTCGTAACAATAGCCCCGCAAGTCCATGTATGGATATTCATATAATACAAGGACTTTTTTAAAGTAGCTGTTAGGAAGCATGGAGAGGAGGGGTCGACTCTAGGCAGATGGAGTGACGGTGACTTTATAAAAGAGTGATATGAAGCGAAGTCGTGGTATTACCTAAGCGGTAGGGTTGGCAACTCTAGGGGGAGATGTTGCAACGTGAAGTTGTTGCGACCGAAGCGATAGGAGTTGGCAACTCTGGGAGGACTTGTCGCAACATGAGATTCTGCAGTGGCCGAAGCGATAGGTGTTGGCAACTTTTAGGAGAGTTGTTGCAACACTAAGCTGTTGCGGCCTAAGCGATAGGAGTTGGCAACTCTGTAGGGAGTTGTTTGCAACATCAAATTCTGCTCTGGCCGAAGTGATATGGGTTGACGACTCTTGTGGAGAGCTGTTGCAACGCAAAGTTGTTACGACCGAAGCGATAGGAGTTGGCAACTCTAGGGGGAGTTGTTGCACATGAGATTCTGCTGCAGCCGAAACGATAGGTGTAGACAACTCTTAGGAGAGCTGTTGCAACACTAAGCTGTTGCGGCCGAAGCAATGGTTCTGAAGAGATAGCTTTGGATTTCGTGCCAATGATTTGAAAGCTTTCACGTCTTCCCAAGACAAGTATAGGGGGTGCCTACTTCTTCAAAGACACACCTCATTTGCCATAAATGGTAATGATGGCAACGGCTCCACATTTCTCGGGGCGACGTGTTTGGGCCGTACGTGAATTTCATCGATTCATCAGGACTGTTCATCTTGGTGACTTTTGGGTTTATCAGTGATCTTGAGGTCTTAGATTCGGATGGCCCAGATGTGATTGGAGTTGATCCAATGGTTGGGGAGAACCCTGGGATGCCTATAAAAGGCTCATTCCTTTCATTTTGAAACTTTTACTCTGCGAAAATCTCCATAGTACTGAAGAAATCCTTGCTAATCTGTCTCTTTGCTATCTTATCCGGTGATCACCCAGATTTTCGGCGATCGTTTTGCAAACTCCGACAAGTGAAGTTTTCCTACATTGGACTAGGTAACGACCGTTTTCTTCATCTTCATCTTCTTCTTTTTCTTTGAAAACCTTCAAGAATCTGAAATGGTGAGCGAGAGCATTGTCGTGAGGGGGAGGAAGGAAGGGCGAGGTGAGGAGAGTCCTTCCCTAAGAGAACCCCTAGTTGTATCACCGGACGAGCTGAGTAGGGCCATTATGGCTGGGAAAAATATTTGGAGACGACCTGCCTCCTCCGTAGATACTTCCATTCAATGGGGGCATAAAAATACCCTTCCAAAATCAATTCGAAAGAAATGGAGAGGTATAGGACAGTATGTAAGGTCCCCCATAACATCCAATTCATCCTACCCGAACCCCATGAAAGGGCCTGCTACCTTAGGCTGGGATGCGTGGCGGTGAGTGATCATTTGCTCCGAGCCAGACTGAGACCGCCCTTTCACCCCTTTTTCGTTTAGTACTTAGGTCCTTTGGATTGTCCCCAACCCAATTTAATCCTAACTCATGGTCCCAAATGGTTGGGACATGGATGT
Organism: Fraxinus excelsior; assembly: GCA_019097785.1. NCBI lineage: Eukaryota > Viridiplantae > Streptophyta > Magnoliopsida > Lamiales > Oleaceae > Fraxinus > Fraxinus excelsior. The sequence continues at coordinate 22,149,865 of CM032639.1, read as the reverse complement.
TGTGGTGTCGGACCAGCATCGGAGTGGATATGCCTTTTAGAGTGGTCCACTCTCTTTTCTTTCCAAAAGCTATCATCGGGGGAGGAGAGCTAAGGGTGGTACTACCGGCTCCTGGGAGTCTCATTCTCCATTTCTGCATGGGGCGCCTTCTTTAATTAAGGGCCGGAAAAGTTCTTGGTTCTGGGCTTCTGGTCGGTGGGATACCGTGGAGGGCGATCCTATGGTGCCTTGACTATTCCCACCACCTACTCTACCTACAGTAAGTAGCTACACCGAGCTGATTTTACTTAAACAATTTCGCCCATATTTTAACATTTCTGTTCCTTGTAGGTTCCCTTCCGAAGTGTGGGATATCCGAGGAGGATTGGAATATCATCAACCAGATATACCAAATGCCTCTGCCGAAGAGGAACTACAAGGAGATTATCTACAAAAATCGTAACTTTGTTATGCACGGATTGACGACAAACTAGGGTAACCAACACTTCGATTCTTCCTTACTACTTTTCCTTGTTGTGAATACTTTTGATGATTTTTCTCTTTCTTTTGCAGAGGACTTCGAAAACAAACGGCCACTGAAGCCCGACCTCGCTACCATCCGCCGGAGCGTGGCGGACGCCAAAACATTAAAAACCAGCTCGGCAGCTTACAAGAAGCAGTTGGAGCGTTTGCTTGCTCTTAACAGAGCTTGCCAGCAACCTGCTGAGGAAAACGTGATGGAGGAAGAAGCCTCCCTCGTGCCGAGGAGGAAAAGACGGGTTGGTTCGTACGAGGCCACCGCTTCTGTCCAAGCTACCCTACTCCCTTCCCCTCCTACCGATGTCGAAGTCACTGTGGCCGCTTCGTCTGTTTCCCAGGCCATCGTGCCAATAATTGTCTATTTTGTAGGGGAGCCAACAAGAAAGGACAGAAGAGGCCTGCTAATGCTTTGACCCGAAGCAAGGTTGCTAACTTCTTGGGAAGTAAAGAAAATGACCTCCCCGAGGCAGTTTTGGAGATGCTTCCTCCAGAGACCGCCTCCGCTGCTCGGATCTACAGCAAATTCTGGACCGAATAATGGGCCAATCACGCCGCTTCGTGTGAGATTGGGGACTTGCTAGCTGCCAACAATTCATGTGCAGCTAGGGCGCTAAGTATGGGCGCCGCGGCAGAGGATCTGGTCTGAGGCCTCCGCAGAAGAACTGATGAACTGGAGGAGAAGTTGAAGGCCGCGGGGACTTGGGTAGCCAAAGTGGCCAAGGCCAAGAAAGAGGCTGAGGAGGTAGAGGAGAGGTGGATAACAGCTGCTTCGAAGTTGGACACGGTGGAGATTCAAGTCAACTATATAAAGAACGAGCTGCATGAGTCCGTCTCCCAAGTGGCGGGTCTAACTAAAAGGGTCGATGATGCCAAAGAGCATTAAAAGATAGCTTCGGAGGCCTTGGCTGAGGCGTAAAGGGAGAATGGTGAGCTGAAGAAGCTTACTGAGATAAAAAAAAAAGATTGACTCCTCCCTCAAGGGAGAGGTGAAGACAGCTGGTTAGGCGGTGCAAGGTTATAAAGACAATTTTCACACCACGCTGGAATATGACGACTTCGCCAACTACTGGGCATCCTAGGCCACCAAGGAGATGATGTCGCATCTGTGCGAGAGACATCTCGATCTGGACATCAACTTCTTGGAAGAAGAGTTTGATGTCCCTACTGGGGGTCGCCCAGTGGCCGGAGAGGGAGAGGATGAAGAGGAGGAGGCCCCTCAGGAAGAAGCAGAAGCCATGGTTCACGTAGATTAGTTATTTTGTAATCTTCATTTCCTCCTTTTGTAATGGCTTCGATCTGTTCTTGCAATCTAATGAAGTTTATTTTCTTCCAAGTGTTGTCGCTTCAGTTTACGTTATTTTTGTTGCTTAGGCAATCACTTTTTCTAACAATACTTCAGTTGAGTAGTAGTAGTAGATCGTAATCACATTGACTCACCTTAACCTCTTAATAAAATGGAACAAGTAACATCGCATTGGTATTGTTCAGCCATTTAATAAAATGGGACAAAAAATATCACATCGACATTGTTCAACCATTTAATAAAATTGGACAAGTAATATCGCATGTGCATTGTTCAACCATTTAATAAAATGGGACAAGTAATATTACATCTGCATTGTTCAACTATTTGATAAAATTGGACAAGTAATAACGCTTCAGCATTGTTCAACCATTTAATAAAATGGGACAAGTAATATCGCATCTCCATTTCCTTGGGGATGACTCCGTGGGGGGAGCTTGCATTTCGACAAGGTTTCTTTAAGTTTGTGCGCTTCTGCTTCATCAAAGGTGGCACCCACACCGCCTTGGATTACACAGATTTCGTTGGAGGTGACTCCTTGGGGGGAGCTTGCAGCTCGGCAAGGCTGCTTTAAGTTTGTGCACTTCTGCTTCATCAAAGGTGGCACCCGCATCGCCTTGGATTACATAGATTTTCTTGGGATGACTCTTTGGGGGGAGCTTGCACCTCAACAAGGTTGCTTTAAGTTTGTGTGCTTCTGTTTCATCAAAGGTGTCACCCGCACCGTCTTGGATTACGCAGATTTCCTTGGAAGTGGCTCCTTGGGGGAGCTTATACCTCGGCAAAGATGCTTTAAGTTTGTTGATGCAAGAACGAAGTGAGGTAGAAAACATTTCATTCATTTGATTGCAATATTTACAAGGTTACACGCTCCCTACTGGTAGTATTTTCTTAGATGTTCAATATTCCAGGGGTGAGGTATCGCCTTCCATGGTATAGGTTTCAGGTTGGATCTCCCGAACTATTATGTACGATCTCCCCCAGGTAGGCCCCAAAGTCCCTGTGTCGGGCTCTTTGGTTGAGGGAAAAACCTTGCTAAGCACCAGATCGCCGATGAGGAACATCCTCTTCTTCACTTTGGTATAGTAATAATGCATCGTCTTTCGTTGGTAGGAAGCGAGTCTGACCTGAGAATCATCCATTTTTTCTTCAAGAAATTCCAGTTCCAATTTGCTCAGTTCATTATTTGTTATCTCATTGAAGTGTATGTGGCGAGGAGAAGGAATACCAACCTCTATAAGGCTTATAGTCTCGGCTTCGTAAGTCATGAAAAATGGAGTTTCCCCAGTGGTTGTTTTACAAGTAGTTCTGATGGCCTAGAGAACCTGGGGGAGCTCGTCTACCCAGGCTCTTTTGGAAGCGTCTGCTTCCTTTTAAGGGTGAGTTTTATGGTCTTGTTGACTATCTCGACTTGGCCATTCGCCTGGGGATGATGGGGCAAAGAGAAATGCTTCCTAATTCCTAGCTCATCACATAAGTTGCGAATCTTCATGTTGTCGAACTGTCTGCCATTATCTGAAACCAGGGAGTGAGATATGTCGAATCGACATATAATGTTCTTCCATAGGGACTTGGAAGTGTTTGCTTCAGTAATTTTGGACAGAGACTCTACTTCTACCCACTTCGTAAAGTAATCAATTGCAACTATGGCGAAGCGAGCATTTACTCTTCCCTTGGGCAGGGGGCCAATAAAGTCCACACCCTATTTGGCGAATGGTCAAGGACTGGTTATAACGGTGAACTCTTGAGAGGGTAGCCTTTGCACGTTGGAGAAGCGTTGACACTTATCACATTTTCTCACAAACTCAATGGCATCCCTTTTCAGGGTTGGCCAATAATATCCATGTCTGAGTATTTTGTATGCCTGGCTAGTCCTCCGGAGTGATTTTCACAAATGCCTTTATGAACTTCTCTTAGGAAGTAATTCACCTATTCTCCCCCTGTGCATCTGCGGATGGGAGAGGAGAAACCCCGCTATACAGAATATCATCCTACAGGATGAAGTGAGCAGTTCTTCTTCGAAGCCTTCTTACTTTGGTTTCATCTTCCAGCAAAGTTTGCTCTTTCGGGTAGGCCAAGATGGGCAATATCCAAGGCGGTGTACTTTCAATCCATATAAACTCTTCACCCTTCTTGATAGAGGGTTCAGCTAGATGCTCAATTGTTACCACCTTGAGCAGTTATGAATCTTTGTTACTGGCCAATTTTAACAGTGCATCCGTATGGGAATTCTCCTGTCATGGCACTTGAATCAGTTCAAACTTTTCAAAGCTGGGCAGTGAGTCCATTACCAGCTTTAGGTAGGCTACCATGTGTTTGTCTCTCGCCACAAAGTTCTCATTTACTTGATTTACCACCAGCTGCGAATTGCTACTGATGATTACTCTCTTCACTTGCAGTTCTTTTGCTAACAGAAGTCTCGCCAGAAGGGCTTCATATTCAGCTACATTATTGGAAGCCTTGAACCCAAGCCTAACGGCGCAGTTCAGCTTATGCCCCTCTGGGCTTTCCAGCACAACGCCAGCTCTAGAGCCTGTTTCTCTTGAGGAACCGTCAACATAGAGATTCCAAGTGGGAGCTCTACTGGCTCTATATTCACTTCGATTTTCGGGGCCTTAGCAAATTCACCACAAAATCAGCCAGGGCTTGACCCTTGATTGCAGTCTGGGGCGTGTACATTATATCAAACTAACCGAGCTCAACGGCCCACTTCAGCAGCTTTCCTGAGGCATCTAGCTTTTGCAGGACTTGCCTTAGCGGGAAATTAGTTAAAACGTAAATATTGTGGGCCTGGAAATAGGGCCTCAACTTTCGAGAGGCAATGACTAATGCTAGAACCAATTTTTCCATATCTGGACAACGCGCTTCGGCATGTGATAGGGCTCGACTTACATAATATATTAGCAACCGGTGTGTTTCTTCTTCTCGTACGAGAACTGAACTTATAGAATCTGCAGCCACTGCCAAATATAACAATAAGGGTTCTCTTTCCCTTGGTTTGTTGAGGAGGGGTATGCGTCCCAAGTGATTTTTCAACTCTTGAAATGCCTCTTCACATTCCGAGGTCCATTGAAACGTTTTCCCTCCTTTGAAGATTTTGAAGAAGGGCAGACACTTTTCAATGGCCCTTGAGATGAAGCAATTGAGTGCGGATACCCTGCCAGTAAGCAGTTGCACCTCTTTGGGCTTCTGTGGCGATCTCATTTCGATCAGAGTCTTTATTTTCTCTGGGTTGGCCTCAATTCCCCTCTGATTCACAATCTAACCCAAGAATTTACCCGAGGCTAGACCGAAGGCACATTTAAGAAGGTTCGGCCTCATATGATACCTTCTCAGCGTCTGGAAGGTTTTATCCAGGTGCTTGATATGTTCTCCAGCACGAAAGCTTTTAACCAACATGTCATCAACATAAACTTCCACAGATTTGTCGAGTTGATCAGCGAATATTTTATTGACTAACCTTGATAAGTGTCCCCAGCATTTTTCAGGCCAAATGGCATTACCTTGTAGCAGTTATGCCCCTTATCAGTGATGAAAGAGGTGTTCTCCTCGTCACCTCAGAACATGGGGATTTGATTATAGCTGAAATAGGCGTCCATGAAGCTAAGCAGTTCGTGCCCAGCGGTTGAATCCACTAACTAGTCAATTCGTGGAAATGGAAAGCTATCCTTTAGACATGCCTGATTCAGGTTGGAGAAGTCAATACAGACCGTCCATTTGCCATTGTGCTTCTTTACAATAATAGGATTTGAAATCTACTTCGGATAGTTGGCTTGGCGGATGAAGCCATTGTTGACGAGCTTTTCTACCTCTTTTCTCAAGGCATCATACCTTTCGGCATTCAAAGATCTTCTCTTTTGCCTATGTGGGGTACAGTTCGGATCAATTTTCAAGTGGTGGCAGCTGACTCTAAGGTCTATGTCAATCATGTCTTCATGCCTCCACGTGAAGACATCTGCATTTTTCTGCAAAAAGCCTTTCAATTCTTCCTTAGCCTATTCTCCTAATTCTTTGCCGACCTGTAGAACCTTCGATGCATCTCGTGGGTCTATTGGGAATGTTTCCGGTTCCTCCATCGAGGCGGTTTGGGATTCGGATTCAATTATCCTGGGGTCCAGTTCTTCTAAGGAAATTTTAGGCATGGCCTCTGCCATGACAGCATCTACCGTCAGAGTTGGCCCTTCTTCAGGGGCCTATGACATTTCAGCTTCCAATACCATGTTAACTCGTGGTTCTGCTTTCTTTAGAGAATTGAGGTAGCATTTACTAGATTCCATCTGATCACCCCGGATAGTTGCAATTCTCATTTCCGTTGGGAATCTCATGCAGAGGTGATGGCTGGAAATGACTGCCCATAATTCCTTCAGAGCTGGTCTTCCCAGCACTTCATGATAGGCAGATCATCGATCAACAACTAAAATTTCCATGAAGTGGTGCGCTAACTGGGGCAAAGCTTCCATTTCAACAGCCAAAGTAATTTTACCTATAGGGATGATGTTGTCCCCGATGAATCCATAAAGGGGAGAAGCCATTGGTGTTAACACATGATCCACTACCATCTTATCAAAGGTAGAGCCGAATAGGATGTTGACTGAACTGCCATTATCCACCAGCATTCGTTTCAGCCCATTATGGGCTACCACGGCTCTGACCACCAAGGTGTCGCAGTGTGGGAAGTGCACACCTGCCTCATCTTCTTGGGTGAACATAATAGGCTCCACAGTTCTGCCCCCTGAAGATTGGCTTACTATATAACTTGCAATGGGCAAACTCCTCGCCTCTCTAGTATAGTTCTTCTGAGCATTTTTTAATTCACTTTCTACGTGGGGTCCTCCAATTATAGTGTCAATTTCTCAAATGGGCAGGTGTTCGTTGGGATCAACTAAATCCCTTTTGGGACGTTGCTTGCTTCGGGGCCTTTCCCTATCATCATTTCTATCATTGTGTGGCGAATGTTGCCTCGTTTCTCCCCTTCATAGAGAGGCGCACCTCAGAGTGTTATTCTGGTAACGATTATCCCTTGCATTGCGAGGATTGCTTGAGGGTCGTTCGCATCTCGACAATCGCTTGTGTCATAACCGTAGTAGCGATGAAAAGTGCAGTAAGGCCGCAGATCCTCCTGGGCCCTATTTCTAGGCGCTCCGCCTCGTCCTCTATTTCAAGAGGTTGAGGGTCATCCAGTATTCATTGTTGGATTATTGGCGATGGGCCCTGCATTTTCATAGGCCAAGGTAGGCACTATATTCAGCGTGGCAGTTGAGTCCATTGCCCCGAGGTGGGAGTTATAGCATGTACTATCTGATCAGTAGGTCCTCTACCAATTTGGCTCTGAGGCGGTGGGAGTCCCTGGGCAGCTCTGTTTCGATGGTAAATCATCTACTTGTTGACAATTTCAACTTTCATCATCTCCATCAATTCGTCATACGTTGAAGGGTTTTTGCTTCGAACATCCCTTCAAAACAAAAGTATTCATGTTCAAGCCTCCTTTCAAAGCTAAAAGGGCCTTCTTATCTGTCACTTGTTCAAGTAAGTAATCTCCGGGCGAGGTAGCTCTTCAAAGTTTTCCCCGCTGCTTGTCTCATGTCTTGCAGGCGATGTATTGGCACCTCTCCCTCCTTCCTTGAAAGATACTGGTTTAGAAACGCCTTCTTCAGGTCTGGCCAGCTTCTTATGCTAAGAGGTGCCAATCTGCTATACCACACTCAGCAGCACCGTCGAGTGAGGTGGAAAGCCCTATATTTCAGGGTTGGGGAGTCATTTCTCAGGCTCATCCGGCTTTTGTATTTGTTAAGTTGCTTCTTCGGGGTCGCCCTTTCCTTCATATTTAGGAATTTTTGGAGGGACAAAGTTATGGGGCATCGGAAAGGTGCGGAGTTTCTGGGAGAAGGGCATGTTGTCATCGTCATCATCCAGCTTATATGACCTACATGGTTCATCAGGGTCATTCCTATTCGTTTCAAGACGAGGTGGGGGTTGGGTGACTTCGCCCATATTTCCTTAATCTACTGTATTTCGCCTCTCGCACCTATTTCTAGGTGGAGGGGCTTGAACTTCCTAGCTTTGTTCACGTTTCTGCGGTCGAGCCGTTGGTGGACGGCTGGTACTTATTTCTAGGCAATTGTCTAGTTCTATCAAAAATACTGACAGACCTCGAGGGTACTCCTCATACTCCAGATGGAAGTTGTTCTCCCCTATTGGGGCATTATTGGCTAGAGCGGTTGTGTAATTAGCAGTGTCCATTCCTACTTCTCTCTTAATGGGGACTTCGCCTTGGGGACTCAGGCGAGTTCTCATGTTGGATTCTATCTCAGTTCGTCTATGGGCCGAGTGTTGAGGATTTTGTGGGGCTTGAAGACCCCTTCTATTCTGCACTTGCATGAGGAGCTCCTGCATGGCAGCATTTTAAGTTGTAATGTTCCTCATGTTTACAGCCATGGTAGCTACTTCGGAGGTGAGCTGGGCAATTCTGCTGCCTCTGCAGTATCGGTGATGGGGTCGCTAATGTGTTACATTTAGAGAAATCTCTTCTTCAGAAATATCTCTTGTCCTCACGGGGCTCACATCTTCGTTACTGGAACTCATAGTACAAAGTAGCAAATTTTTCCTTTGTAGTTGAGCTCGGTGTACAGCTGGTCCTTTTCTAAGAACCAAACCCATTTTCAAGGGAGAATATCAATCGGATATTCGAACAAGCTTTTGGTGGGAAGACTCGTGGTTTAAGGTTTCTCACAAACGGTGCTAATCTGTTGAGCTCGAAAAATGACTCTGACGTGGCCAACAGAAAAAATCTTTAAGTCAGCTCTTCCCTGCACACGTGGCACGACGCCAATCACCCATGGTCTTCTCCAGATGGGTTGGGAGGGTTACAAGCACTCCGACAATCAAGTTAGTTTTTGTTTCAACCGGAAAATAGTTCACCAGCGGTGGAACACTCACTGGAAAAATGGTTGATAGAAACGTATAATGGTAAAAGTGCTAATGTACGAAGGAGATAAATGTTACTTGAGTTTGCTATTTTTTGTTGGAGAGAATGGGATTCCACATACCTTCTCCAGGCATAAATATGGTGTATTTATACCAATGATGGAAAGATGAGAACCGTCGGATGAGGAGACACGTGTTATTAGATCATCTGGGCTCGTCCTATCCTAGGTGTCAATCTGTCTTTCCATAGGTTGGCTAACATTGAATGTCTCTGACTGATTTGACCGTTTGGGTCCTGCCACACATCCCATCAGTTGGTGATTTGACTTTGGGAAGATCTTTGTATAAGAGATCTTTGTTCTGGCGAGGCGAGGCAGGAGTGGGGTCGTAGAAGAGGAGTACGAGACTTTGCATCCACAGTGCATTGTAGATGAGTTCGGTTCCTTTGTTAGTATATGTCTAGTTCGTCCCTAGTGTAATCGCTTCGGCTTATGTAGCCAGCTCGTCCCATACAAAATCGTCTCGACTGCCACGTGGCCCATGCGAGCCACTCCTTGCGACACGCGACAGGTGAGGTGGCGGCCTAACTTAGGCCCGTAACAGTCCTCAACTCATAATTGCATTGATTTTTCACGTTGTTTCGTGTTTTAGGAATACCAAATAGATTAACTGATCTCGAATATCAATAAATATACAAAATTTAAAATAATTTTTTTAGTGAATAAAGTTAAAAGATAATTACCTCTTCATCCTTGTAAGTAATAGAAAAGTAATTACCTAAGCATGCTTTGAAATAAGAAATTATGTTAGTTGTACATTTCTGGATGACATTGTGTGATATATGAAAATTTGTGTCGTTTATTTGAATAAGTATTGTTAAAATTAATGGCCTAAAGTGTTGATAATCAAACAATGTCATTCATGATGTCAAACTCAATGTACATGTAGCAAAACTATTGAAACTCATCCATTTTCTCAAACATTATTTGTTACAGTACACAATCTCCACCACATATTCACTTAATAAAATATTCTACACACGAACCAATAAAATTACTTTACCTTTTAATCACACATTCTCCAAAAATACTATTCAAAACTATATTTCTTCTCCAAAAATGGGAGACAAACATGCCCTTAATTTTTTTGTAAAATGGCCATAAAATTTCTGACCAAGATTTTCTAGTACACAAATCTCGAGCAAGAAGTAATCGCTTCTTATACAAGATTTGCAAGGGCAACATAACTTTACGATCTAATCCATCTTCTAAACAAAGGATATTTAAGTGTTGAGATACTTAATCACAACAAATTTGAGTATCTGGATCATGACCTCTTTTTAAATATCGAAATCTAAAAAATCCTCGGACATCCGTGCAAATTCGGGTCCTAAAAATTCTTAGTTTGTCATCCTTTAGCAAAAAAATGAGATTTGAAACTCCATGTAAATCTCAAGTTTTATCTAAAATCTCGATTTTTTTAGGAAAGTTGAGTAAAATTATGTCCCAAATTTTGATTTTTTTAATGAAATCCTAGAAAATTGGGTAAGTTTAGGACTCAAGATTTGGAACTCATTAAAATCTCAATTTTCTGCCAAATCTTGAATTTACATATACTATAGTGATAAATTTGCACAATTTATTTCGAGGTTTGTCAATCGCAATGGCAGTTCAAGAAATGTAACTCCAATAAAATCTCATTTTTGACCTTAATGTATCACACATGCTCTATTTACGTACGAATTTGTGAAATTCATGTACAAAAAGAACCTGCATAAAGGGAATACGATAACAAACTTCAAATAAAGGATATTAACAAATAATAATATGGTTACCACACCCAGGGACGGACCCAACAAACCATCTCAGCCCGGGCGGATGCTAATCGGTCAACGTCAACAAACGATGATCGTTGACCGATCATCTTTTGGTATCCTAATTGTGGAGCTCAGAAGCTGTTGCAAACTTGCAATTGTTTTTGGTATATCCTAATTACATAATATCAATTTTCTCTTGTCTGTGTAATCTTTATTTATTCTTTTCCACGATTTTAAACTTTAATGGTTGCAAATTTGAGCTTAGATTCTAATCCCTAAATATGCATCAGGGAAAAATTCAGAACCCACAGGCCACAAAGACAAAATACAAACAAATATCAACAAATATGCCATGAAGTTTAAGGGGATAAATTCATAATATTATGGCAACAAATCAATAGAAATTTTGCAACTTTTCCTCAAGCAGAAGAACCCCTAATGAAGACGTTATTGTACACAAACAAATTAAAATCATTTCCTTAAACAAGGGTGGATAGTGGATACTAATTTTAAAACTCCAAATAGTCTAAGAACCCCAAATAATTTTACACAAACAAATCGTTTTTATTACAAATTCTGAATTATACAAATCAATTGGTCTTTATAAAGAAAAAAAAGTCAAAAAATATAAATTAGTTGCAGGCACATTTTCTTGAGAAAATTACCTAAAACCAGGTATTTAAGTTTCCAAATTCAAAAATCAGGTGTAATGTTTATTTAATCAAAAATCAGGTTTTAAATAAATTAATAATTAAAATCCTAATTAAAACCTAATTTTCAATCACATTCTCTCATTCATCTCTCTCTCGTCTCTCGCTCTACGTCTCTCGCTCCTCTCTTTTCCCTCACCGGCGACTGCACCATATCGGTCGATAGTCTTCTCTTTTCGCCATCACTCGTCTTCACTTTCCCTCTCATCTTTTCTGTCTAGGCTCGATCACCGGCCAACGCTGCTGTGCGATGGTGGTTTCTCTGTCGCCTCCCTTCTCCAGTGCAGATCTGTTTTTTTTTTCTTTTTTTTGTTTAGTGGTTATGGCTATGATTTACACTTTTCCGGCATGCTTCGTCATCGGTTTCTACATCGGAGCTATTTCTAAAGGAATCTTCGATGACATTCCGCAAGAACTTGAAAATGCTTAAAGATTCCATTAAGAGTTTATGCAAAGCAAGATGGAAGTGATAACGAATAATAGTAAAAATGGTGGGTGTATATAAAGAGGTAGGAATTTTATTAATGGCACTGGGTCTGGAAAAAAATACTTAGAAAATGGTGCTTTGGGAGAGTAGAGGTTGAAGAAGGCTTTTATGCAGGCTGGTGCATGGGTGGGTGATATTGCGAGGAGCGGGGTGGTGGATTATTAAGGTTTTGTTTGTCTTGTGGTCATATATTTTGATAATTTTAAGTTTTTGCATGAAATAGAAAATATAATTTTGAAGTTTTAGGATTCAATTGAAGTTTTTGTTGTGGTCGTGTAGGTGGGTAGAGACGTTGGTTATGTTGGTGAGGTTGTAGGTTGGGTATTGTTGGTTTTGCAGGTGAAGGTGTCGACCATGGTGGTGGTCCAATTACTAAAAGCATTTGTGGAGTAAAAGTCATTGATTTGAGGTTTTGATGGTTTAGTTTGGACTTGAACCACAACAAGGATCAAATGAAGAAAGAGCAATTGTGGTATGTACAGAGAATCATAATAGTGAAGTTTCAGATGTTGAACTGAATTGTTCATTGGACCTCCAGAAACCAGAAATAAGTGTAATTCTCTGCAGAAATGATAAGATAATCATAATTCTAATGTCAAAAGTAATTTTTTTTTTCAAATCAATAGAAACGATTGGTTGTTTGATAAGATGGGTTATCGAACACGAAATGGTATTAGAAGAAAAAAAATGAAATTAATATCGCCTACAATTTGGTTCATTGTGACTAACTATTAAAATGTGATCTTAAAATTCTAATTGGAGATGATGGTGGTGATGACTGGTGGTAGATTGTGGTGCTGGCTCGTGGTGTAAACGAATTTGTTTGTGGTGATCATTTGTGACCAAATTTGTGTATACTGTGACTGGTTGTGGCCAATTTTGTGTTAATTATGACCGATTTAGTCACAATTAAGATTCAATTGATCACAGACAGTCATACAAAACACAAATTTGGTCACATTTAGTCACATTGAATACACATTTGGTCACAATTAGTCACAGACATTTACACTGCACAAATTTTTTTATGTAATTTTTTAGGAGGTGGAGGCTGGGGTGGGGGTATGATTTCCAATTTTTTATTTTCTGAAAATTTTTAAGTGGCCGGAGCAGTCGCAGGAGTTGTCTGAGAGATGGAGGGAAGGTGGTGCAGTGAAGTGATGGGGGTGGGTGAAGTGTTTGGTTTGGGGTATAAATAATTAATATATATTATATTATAATTTAATATTTAATAAATCTATTTACCACCTGATTTTTGAAATAATTAAACAAATTTGTTAGTTTTAAAAATTGATTCTTATATGTAGGTTTTGTGTATTGTTCCCCATTTTCTTTGCTGTTGTCACTCAATTTCAATCCAACCTAAGAAGACTAGGGCCGTGTATTCATAATATTTATTTTTCATGTGTTCTACATACAGTGTTCTACCTATTGTGAGTTTTCCAACACTATGAATCAGCACCTTATTGCCCTAATGGTGCGCAAACATTAAAACAATATGAAAAAGCATGTATATAGAATCACAATGTAAGAATCAAACTAAAAATCACAAGTCTTGAATAAAAAACTAAAAAATAAATAGTTTCATCATCCATCCAATACAAGAAATAATTAGCCTAGCATAATGTTCTGGAAATCACACAAAAAGATTTGAAAAAAATCACCCGGAATAACAAATAATGAATGGAAAGTGAAAACTCAATTTCTTCTTTGTAACTCTTCAACCCGCCTTTTGAATCTTCAATCTCCTGTGATAATCGCCTTTGAATCTTGTGTTAAACTCTTTCTTGTGGTGAAAATTAGGATTTGATATGCATTTAGTCGTTCACGCCATTCATCCCCCTTAAAAAGTAGGTTAAATTTGGGTTTTCTAGTAATTTGGATATAAACAAAAAATTGGGCAGTTCAAGCCCAGAAATAGCATGTGCGAGCGCCGTGTATTTCTTTGCCCGCGTGTCGTTCAAGTGTTTCACTCTCGGTAAATAAAAACTAAGCACGTGCACGCGCGAGAGATTATGCATGTGCATGCGCGCAGGCATAAAATCTTCCAATTGTTGCACTTTAGTCCATGAATTGCATTCTTTATTTATTTTGATTCTTTCTTTGTATTTTTTTGACCCTCCATCTTCCAATTTCGTGTAATTGATTCCAATCATCGATACTCGGTCTGAATCATCTATTAACACTTTACGATTTAGTCCCCAAACTTTGGATTATGTCCACTTTAGCCCATTTTCAGCCCATTTTCTTCAATTCCATGGTTTTGCATCGAGATGTACCTATCAAACAAAATATATACAAAATTAAGCCTTAAATCATTTAAAGTAACGACAATTGGTTTAGTTTAAAGGCACAAATAAATGTATAAAATACACTTATCAAACACCCCCAAACTTGATCAATTGTCTGTCCTCAAACAAAATAAATCTTAACTACACAAAATAAAATAAAATTCAAATTAACTTGGTTGGATAATCTGCTTTTACCCTCAGGATTGGACTTTCAGAGTTGAAACTATAAACTATTTCAAAATCGCAATGTTAAATCAATCTCTACATATTCAATGCAAAACCGACGTGTGTGTGTGTGTGTGTGTGTGTGTGTGTGAAGATTCATGTCAAGTATCATAACGTCATAAATTGACTCAATTCCCGACCATTTATGACCATATATTTTATTTATTCGCTCATAAGATACACACCCCCAAACTTTACTATTTTCACTATTTTACCAATGTACAATCTAATGTTGACTTTGTGATATAATACTAATCATCACCCTCTTTAGTTTGGTTCGATTTTTGCTAATTACAGTTCAACAAGTCAATAAATGCGGATTCTCCTTATTCTAGACAGCTTCAACATCTAAGAATCAATTAAGCTAACAATCCCTCATCAAGAGTCCAATTCTTTCAAATGAGTGTCTTGGGCTTCCTCAACTCATCAGTCATCTAGCTTCTTTTTTTTTAACAGACTCCTCTCTATTAAGCTTTCTAAATTACCATTGTAGCGAGCTTTCAGCTGATGAATCCCAAGTTAGATGACCATAGGGTACTAGGTTTTCAGAGACCCTTACAGACTTAATCACTCGAGTCATTAAGGCTACAAAGAGAAGTTTTACAATAAAATAACACTACATATTTTTTATTTTTCTATATTTTTTTTCTTTTTACTTTTTTCTCTTTCTCATTTTCATTTTTTTTCGTGCAATGCCCCTTATAAACACTTATTTTCAAAAATCCACACCCATCTTAAGATTTCAACCTAATTTTCATCTTATTAGCCTCAAACAATCCACACAAAATTAGCACACATGGAATCCACATCTATCTCAATGTCTCCCTACAATAGCTCAATCGACCCCAAACAGTCTTAGAATTGGTTAAGAGTGTAGGATATAATGGTTATATGGATTTAGCATCTATGGTCCATTCTTGTCAACCTACTCAACAATATGAATCAAATTGTTCCTTCACAATGCTAAACATAAATCTCGTGCTCAAAAATATCAAATACCACATAAATAAGCACCAACTAACTTAACATATAACTTATCCATAATTTATAGTCCGACTATATGTTCCAATATATAAATCATCGTTAGCGGATTCTCCGACCCACACAGAAATAATACTGAAAAACACACCCCTACACTAGATATAGACATTGCTCTCAATGTCCAAAATCATGCAATTAGGAAACACAGAAAAATAAAGGCAGAAAACAAATGAGACATGTACTTCCCTCGTATCAGTCTGTAGGCGGTGGATAATAGGGCAAGAACTCTCCAAACCCAGACGGATTCTCATTAGGTAGTGGAGGAGTGGCCCGGGAGTAAAGGTCTCGCATCATATTACACATCTGATCAATCTGTCTATGTGTGTCATCTGAGTTGTTGTACATAGCCTCACTTCGTGTATTCATGTCCTCTAGTCTGCTGTATATGGCCTCATTTCTGATATGCATGTCCTCTACACACCCGGTGTATCTGTCTAAACGGCGTCCCATAAGGTCCTACTCTTGTCGCAAAGTCAATAGTTCAGTCGAGAACCTGTGATATCTTGCTCAATTCACTGTAACTTGGTGTTCCGAGCACGCTCCCTAGCCTGCGAAGCAATCAACATCTGCTCTATATGCTGCATTATCCTATTAGTCTTTGCTAGACCCACAAACAACTGCTTCATAACCTGTATATCGGATCTGGATCTGGTTGTACAGGAGGTGGAATGTGGTCATCCTTCCTGTCATAATCTTGGCCATGCTGCTGCTCATGTCGCAGTCTCTACTGCAGAATGGACTGCCATGTTTTGGTCGCCGATGATGTATTAATCGGGACTGATTTTCTCGCATGTAACTCCCCTGGTAGGAGTCTGATACATTATGCCTGACACAACCTAGTAATGAGACTATGAAAGACCAAAGTATGTCTAGGCTCTGGGTCTGATGCCACAAAACAAATGAGAGTGTAAATCAGCGACCCCAAATCAATCTTAAAGATGCGTGCCAGATGATATAATAGAACGGCCTTGGAATGATTAAATGTAGTGCGATGCAAGCTCGGATCAATGTTGTGCATAATGAACTTATATAAGATCACAAGAGAGTCAGTAAGGTGTCGGTACTCAAATTCATTATCATGAAGTGCCCACGCGTCATCTCGCCCATATAGCATCTGTGCAACAACCGACATGTCTGGATCCATTGGCACTGGCACAATATTATCCCTAGTCAATCTGTAATAAGCATCAATCACCTCAGGCGAGAACATTATCCATTTATCTCATATCCATGTCTGGTGCATGTGTTCAGTCCCCGGAGTGTCCAACTCTGTATTAAAATTGGCGTAAAACTCTTGCACCATAGTAGAATAAACCGTGTGAGGCTCGCCACTACCTTTTCCCATCATGTTAGATGAATGAGCCGAGTCAACTCAAATCCTGGAAAATCTTCGATCACAACTTGTCGTTCAGGCCATATTGTCCATTTGGATACCACATTTTCAAATCGAACCTTATGCTCAAGTGATCTAAACCGCCGCATACCCTCGTCATCAAGTTGTGTGCGAGCTATGCCGGGAGATCCCGTGACTCTTTCCTTACCTTTGGATGTAGAAGCGTTTGCCTTCCTTTTTGGAGGCATACCTATATAAAAAAACGACCGTTAGTTAAGCATATATGATATCGCGACACTAGATAAGCAAAGTGAACGTCGCATGAGAAAAACAAGAGGCCGCAAGGAGGGGACCCAAATAGGGATATATGTGGACATAGGGTAGGTGAGGCATGTCCTGAGATATTCATTCAATTCAAGCAAATTGAGATATGTAAACACATGTGAATGTTTAGGTGAGTATACTCTACCTATCATACAAAAGTCATGGACAAATCAAGCAAAATGTCAATTGGACAATTTCTCAAACACTTGGAATGCATAAGAATTTGAAAGTGGTAAGAGTATACCATGATTTCATGTTAAATCCAAATAATCAACACCCAATCCATAAACCCATCAACTAACTAAGCCCATACTCCAACAAAACTCAATTAAATCCAACCAAGAGCAAGAATGTAAGAAAAATAAGAATAAAATTCGTAATCTAAAAGTTTAGCCAAGTTACTTATGATTTCTTTGAGATTTTGTGGATGGAAGAGTGAAATTGCTGATGAATGATGTTGGAAGAAAATAAATCTTGAATGCCCACATGAAAATTGGTGGATAACTAGATGAATTTGGTAGGGAAGAATTAGTGTGGGTTCGTGTTAAATGTGTCTACCGGGTGGGTTTTAAGAACCCACCCGTTAAACCCATGCGCGAGCGCAACTTTGGTTGCTGCGCGCGCGCGGGCCAGGGACTTAAGTCCCTGGTTTGTTTTGGGTAGCCTTGCGCTCGCGAGGATACAAGCATGTGCGTGCACGCAGGCTTAAAATTTGTTTTTTTTTTCAAACTAAAAATTTAAAAAGTAACAAGACCCCCTAAAATCTGTAAAAATTTAAAAAAAATAAAATAAAACAAAACAAAAACAAAAAAATCATGCATAAACCCCAAATAAAATGGTACCCCCAAACTTCATGCAATTGTTGGTGAAAGTTCAAGTGAACATGGCAATTGCAATGGATGAATGATATAGACTCTATATGCATCTACCTAAGTAGTAAGAATTCATAATCAAATGCATTAAAATTGAATAAATAAAAAGGAAGAGAATTGGGTTGCCTCCCAATAAGCGCTGGTTTATAGTCCACAGCTCGACTTCGTTGCTCGGTTAATCTGCAGCATCAAGTGGTACGGTTGTTTTATCACCAGAATAGTCACCTCCCCAGTAAGCCTTCAATCATTGTCCATTCACTTTGAACTTCCTTTACTGGTCTGGAGACATTACTTCCACGATACCATGCGGGAACACAGCCACTACCGTAAATGAACCTGACCACCTAGATTTTAGCTTCTTTGGAAAAAGCCTCAGGCGTGAATTGAACATCAATACTTGCTGACCAACCACAAACTCCTTTTCCCGAAGATGCTTATCATGCCATTCTTGGTTTTCTCCTTATAAATTTTTGTATTTTCATATGAGTCCAGACAAAACTCATTGAGTTCATGAAGTTGAAGAATCCTCTTTTTCCCCACTACTTTCATATTAAAATTGAGCAAGTGTGTGGCCCAATATGCCTTAAGCTCGAGCTCAACCGGTAGATGACATGCCTTTCCAAACACTAGCCTATATGGAGACATGCCTATCGGAGTTTTAAATGCTGTCATGTATGCCCACATTTCATCATCCAATTTTCTGGCACAATCCTTGTGTGATGCGTTGACTGTTGCCTAGAGAATTTTCTTTAACTCCCTGTTGGAGATTTCCATTTCCCCGCTAGTTTGAGGATGATATGGAGCTGAGACACGGTGTTTCACTCTATGCTTAACCAATAGTGATGCAAATAGGCGGTTGCAAAAATGTTTTCCACCATCACCAATGATCGTCCTTGGGATGCCATACCTCGTGAAAATGTTTTTCTTCAGAAATTGAGTGACCATTCGGCCATTGTTAGTTGGCAAAGCCACAGCTTCAACCCATTTAGACACGTAATCTACTACCACCAATATGTATTATTGACCATAAAAAGAGGGAAACGGTCCCATGAAGTCAATGTCCCACACATCGAATATTTCGACCTCCAAAATGTTGTTTAAGGGCATCTCATTCCTTCTCGAGATGTTTCCGATCCTTTGGCACTTATCACAATTTTTCACCAAATATTGTGCATCCTTGAACAACGTAGGTCAATAAAAACTCGATTGGAGTACCTTAACTGCTGTCTTGACTGCTGCAAAATGACCTCCATATGGTGCCGAAGGACAAGATTCCAATATTTGGTGTTGTTCTACTTCAGGTACACAACGGCGTATAATCTGATATAGACCCCTTTTGTAAAGAAACGGGTCATCCCAAAAGTAGTGTTTCAGGTCACTGAAAAATTTCTTCTTCTGATGACTCGAGTAATCCAGTGGGCTGATTGAGAGAGCCAAAAAGTTGACATAATCAGCATACCATGGCGTAGTGATGATCTGAAAAAGCATCTCATCTGGGAAAACTTCATTTATCTCATCTGTGGGGTGTAGTTCATGTGATTCAAGGCGAGATAGATGATCTGCAACCACGTTTTCACTCCCTTTTATCTCTGATCTCAAAATCAAACTCTTGCAATAACAATATCCATCTAATAAGTCTCGGCTTTGTATCCTTCTTGCTCATTAGATACTTCAGGCCTGAGTGATCCATGTAGACAATCACTTTTGACCCGATCAAATATGACCTGAATTTGTCAACGGCGAATACCACTGCTAAAAGCTCTTTCTTTGTAGTCGCATAATTCAACTGAGCTGCATCCAAGGTCTTACTGGCATGGTGAATGACATGAGATATCTTTTCCTTGTGTTAACCCAATATTGTCCCTACCACGTGATCACTGGCATCACACATAAGTTCAAATGGATAATCCCAATCTGGAGAAGTCAACATTGGAGCAGAAATTAATTTTTCCTTTAAAGTGTACAAAGCTGTCAAACATTCCTCGGTGAACTATAATGGAACCCCTTTTTTCTAATAGATTGCACAAAGGCTTCGAGATTTTGGAGAAGTCTCTAATGAAACGGCGGTAGAACCCGGCATGACCTAAGAAACTTCTAACTCCCTTCACTATTACCGGAGGTGGTAGTTTATTGATGACCTGTATTTTAGCTTTGTCCACTTCAATACCCTTTGTCGATATTAAATGCCCCAACATCATCCCTTCTTGAACCATGAAATGACACTTTTCCTAGTTGAGCACAAGGATAGTGTCTTCACACTACTGCAATACTCTACCCAAATGTTCAAAACATTCATCAAATAACTTCCCAAAGACCGAGAAATCATCCACGAACACCTCAATGATATTTCCCACCATGTCCGAGAAAATAAACATCATACAACGTTGAAAGGTGGCCGGTGCATTGCATAATCCGAATGGCATTCTTCTATAAGCAAACGTACCATAAGGGCATGTGAAAGTAGTTTTCTCCTAATCATCTGGTATTATAGCAATCTGGTTGTACCCCGAATAACCGTCCAGAAAGCAGTAGTAGGCATGTCCCGCTAGCCTCTCCAACATCTGATCAATAAAAGGAAGGGGAAAGTGATCCTTCCTCGTTGCATTATTGAGCTTGCGGTAATCAATGCAAACTCTCCATCCAGTTACTGTGCATGTGGGAATGAGCTCATTATTTTCATTTGGAATCACTGTGATCCCTCATTATTTCGGTACGACCTATACTGGGCTGACCCAATGGCTATCTGATATAGGATAGATGATTCATGCATCCAAAAGCTTTAAGACCTCTTTCCTCACCACTTCCAGCATAGTAGGATTCAATCTATGTTGATGTTCAACTGATGCTCTGTAATCATCTTCCATCGGTATCTTGTGCATATAAAGTGAAGGGTTGATCCCTTTTATATCTGAGATGGTACATCATATCGCTGTCTTGTGATCCCGAAGCACTCTTAACAGCTGATCTTCCTCTGATTCTGATAGTATATTCGAAATAATTACTGGAAGTGAATTCTTTTCTCCTAAATACGCATATCAAAGATGTGCTGGCAGCTATTTGAGTTCAAGGGTTGGAGCTTGCTGAATAGATGGTAAAGGTTTTGTAGGACCTTTACCCAGCTCCAGCTGTAGTTGCTTGAAGAGGGGTGGTCTGGCTGCTAAGTACTTTGTACATCTTCCGCTTCTTCTTTCTCCAATGGTAAATTCTAAGAGTGTACCAAACAAGCCTCCAGAGGATCCTGAGGATGATCATATCTGAATATCTTTGTTACTGCCTCCTTTATTACATCAATTCGCATGCATGAATCTGGTTTGTTTTGAAATTTGAAGGCCTTAAACACATTGTTTTTCAATTCATCATCATCCAATCTCAATATCAACTGACCCTTCTGTACATCAATCAGAGCTCTTCCCGTAGCCAAGAACGGACGACTCAAAATGAGCAGAACGTCTTTATCTTCTTCCAAATCCGGTATAATGAAATCTGCTGGAAAAATAAATTTATTGACCTTCACCAAAATGTCTTCACAAATGCCTTTTGGATGCCTGATTGATCTATCAGCCAATTGTAGTGACACTGTAGTGGCCTTTGCTTCCCCCAAACCTAATTTCCTGAAAAGAGATAACAGTATTAAATTAATATTAGCTCCTAAATCACACAATGCTTTATCTATCTACAAGTTACCAATATTGCAAGGAATAGTAAAACTCCCTAGATCTTTTAATTTTGGTGGCAACTTATGTTGGAGAATTGCACTGCATTCATTCGGTAAGCATGACTGTCTCATTGTCTTCTAGCTTCCTCTTGTTTTATAGAATTTCCTTCATAAACTTTGCGTAGCTAGACATTTGAGCTAAGGGTTGAGCAAACGGTATGTTGATATGCAACTTCTTGAATACATCCAAAAATTTCTGGAATTATTTATCGAGCTTATGTTTTTGCAGCCTCTGTGGAAATAGGATTGGAGGAACATATGTTTTGACAAGGTTGGTTGCTTTTATCTGTGAACTTTCCGGTGCATCACTTTGATTCTTCTCCATAGTTATGTCGGATTCATCTACATGTTCATCAACTGATATAGGTACCTTTTCTATGTCAGTTATCTTCACATGTATCTCCGGTAGCTGAACTCCACTTCGTGTAGTGATTGCTTTGACATGCTCCCTAGGATTAGTCTCTGTGTCGCTAGGCAAAGTGCCCTGAGTTCTGCCTGATAATGCGGCTACTATCTGACCTACTTGCTGTTCCAAGTTCTTGATTGAAGCCTGTTGATTCTGAAAGTTGGTCTCAATTTTCGTGATGTACTAAGATAGAAGATCTTCCAATGATTGTTTATTCTCTTGTTGTTGATGATGTTGGAACTCTGGTAGCCTGTATTGGTTGTTTCCTCATTGTCCCTATCCTTGCCCTTGATTGTTTGAAAATGAGGAATTAGGGTGATTTCTCCAACCTGGATTGTAAGTATTGGAGTAAGGATTGTTTTGTTCCCTTGGGAAGTTCTATGCATAGCTAATCTCTTTAAGCTGCGAGACTTGTGTAGATGCTAATGGGTAGCGTGTAGTCGTGTGGTCTGCTCCACAACCTTCGCATATAGGCGGTGATTGGTATACCATGTTGACTGATTGAGATAGATTATCCATTTTCAGTGTAAGTACCTCCATCTGTGCTGCCAATGCTGTCATTGCATCCACGTTGTGTACCCCTGCTATTTTCCTTGGAGCTTCCCTATCAGTTGGCCACATCGATTGATTCTTAGCTATCTTCTCATATAGTTCATATGCATCATCTACATCGAGTTTCATCACTGATCCCCCTGCTGAAGCATCTATCATATTCCTAAACTCCTGATGTAGTCCGTTATAGAAGAGATATTGTTTAGCCTGCTTCGGAATGTCTAAGTTAGGGCATTTTCTAAATAGATTCTTGAACCTTTCTCATGCTTCAAAATAGCTCTCAAAGTCCTTCTGCTCGAAGGTGTGGATTTCATTCCTAATTTGGTGAACTCGAAAGGGTAGGAAGAAACTCATGGTGAACTTTTGAACCATATCATTCCATAAGTGTATACTCCCTGGAGGTAAACAGAGGAACCATTCCCTTACAGCCTCCTTTAAGGTATGAGAGAATAGTCTCATTCGGAATGCATCTACCGATATCCCTTCGTAACTGATTACTTCGCACAACATGAGAATGCTAAAATGTGTTCATGAGGATTTTCTGTGAATTTCCTAAAAAACCTGATGTCTTGATGATTTTGAAATAGATTTATGACATCCGGTCTGAAGTGAAAATTAGGTTGTCCGAATGGAGAATAAACTACAGCAGGTTGCACTAGAGTAGGAATTGGATTGACATAGTCTCCAACTAAAATGGGAGCTTCATTTTGGATGGCTCGCTATTGATTTGGTTGCGGTAGTTGATTGTCAATTGGAACATTAGCCTGATTCTGTTGTTGATTCTGATTGTCGATCATTCTCCTTGCTTGACGTTGACCTCTCATGCGATTTCTGAATGTTCTTTCAATTTCATGATCTATTGGAGTTAGACCAGCTTCATCAGGAGCTTACATAAACCAAGTTTACCTAATAAAAAAAATAAAGATGAATCTAGAATATCAATAACTAAAATTAACACCGTTAATTCCCTAACAGCGGCTCCAAAGACTTGTTGCAAAATAATCCCGCAAGCGTACGATTTTGTTGTACAAGTAATAATTGTGATTAGTGAGTTATCGTCCCACGCGGAATAATGATTAATTCTAGTGTGGTCGATATATCTAAATTCGAAACAATAATAAGATATTGTGAAATGTTTTATTTAACTATGTTCTAAAATTATGGTTATTTAATGAAATTTTTTATTTAACTATGTTCTAAAATTATCGTCCCACTTTTATTTACTATTATTTTCCAAGATATAATAAACATATGTTGATCACGATACGATCATATTCCTAGTCCGCATTCATATGATGAATATGCATTAAGATATAGGATTATCACACAAGATCGCACACTTCACAAATATTATTCCTAATATTTATTTTTCATGTGTTCCACATAAAGTGTTTTACCTATCGTGAGTTTTTCAATACTACGAATCAGTAACTTATTGCCCTAATGGTACGCAAACATTAAAATAATATGAAAAAACATGTATATAGAATCACCATCCCAGTATCAAACTAAAAATCACAAGTCTTGAATTAAAAACTAAAAATCAAATAGTTTCATCATCCATCCAATACAAGAAATAATTAGCCTAGCATAATATTCTGGAAATCACACAAAAAGATTTGGAAAAACATCACCCGAAATGACAAATAATGAATGGAAAGTCAAAACTCAATTTCTTTTTTATAACGATTCAACCTGGCTTTTGAATATTCAATCTCTTGTGACTTGTGTTAAACTCTTTCTTATGGTGAAAATTTGGATTTGATATGTTTTTAGTCGTTCACGCCGTTCATTCCCCTTAGAAAGTAGGTTAAATTTGGTTTTTATAGTAATTTGGATAAAACCAGAAAATTAGGTCGTTCATGCCCAGAAGTAGCCTGTACGCGCACTCCGTGTATTTCCTTGCCCGCGCGCCGTTCAAGTGTTTCACTCTCGGTAAATAAAAACTAAGCTCAGGTATAAAATTTTCCAATTATTGCACTTTGGTCCCCGAATTGTATTCTTTATTTATTTTGGTTCTTTTTTTGTATTTTCTTGACCCTCCATCTTCCAATTTCATGTAATTGACTCCAATCATCGATACTAGGTCCGAATCATCTATTAACATTTTGCGATTTAGTCCCCAAACTTTGGATTGGGTCTACTTTAGCTAATTTTTAGCCCATTTTCTTCAATTCCATGGTTTTGCATCGAGATGTACCTAGCAAACAAAATATATACAAAATTAAGCCTCAACTCATTTAAAGTAACGACAATTGCTTTAGTTTAACGGCACAAATAAGTGTATAAAATACACTTATCAAACACCCTCAAACTTGATCAATTGTTTGTCCTCAAACAAAATAAAGCTTAACTACACAAAATAAAAATAAAAAGAATTCAAATTAACTTGGTTGGATAATCTGCTTTTACCCTCAGGATTGGACTTTCAGAGTTGAAACTATAAACTATTTCAAAATCACAATGTTAAATCAATCTCTACATATTCAATGCAAAACCGACGTGTATGTGAAGATTCATATCAAGCATCATAACGTCATAAATTGATTCAATTCCCGACTCTTTATGGCCATATATTCATTTCTTCGCTTGTAAGATACACACCCCCAAACTTTACTATTTTCCCAATGTGCAATCTAAGATTGACTTTGTGATATAATACTAATCATCACTCTCTCTAGTTTGATTCGATTTTTGCTAATTGTAGTTCAACAAGTCAATAAATGTGAGTTCTCCTTATTCTGGATAGCTTCAACCTCTAAGAATCAATTAAGCTAACAATCCCTCATCAAGAGTCCAATTCTTTCAAATGAGTGTCCGGAGCTTCCTCAAGTCATCTAGCTTTTTTTTTTAACAGACTCCTCTCTATTAAGCTTTCTAAATGACCCTTATAGCGAGCTTTCAGCTGATGACTCCCAAGTCAGATGACCATAGGGCACCAGATTTTTAGAGACCCTTACAGACTTAATCACTTGAGTCATTAAGGCTACAAAGAGAAGTTTTACAATAAAAAACACTACATATTCATTATTTTTCTATATTTTTTTTCTTTTTACTTTTTTCTCTTTCTCATTTTCATTTTTTTTTTGTGCAATGCCCCTTATAAACACTCATTTTCAAAAATCGACCCCCAACTTTGCGATTTAGTCCCCAAACTTTGGATTAGGTCCACTTTAGCCAATTTTTAGTCCATTTTCTTCAATTCCATGGTTTTGCATCAAGATGTACCTAGCAAACAAAATAAATACAAAATTAAGCCTCAAATCATTTAAAGTAACGACAATTACTTTAGTTTAACGGGCACAAATAAGTGTATAAAATACACTTATCACTTTAGTCCATATAATGACTTAACAAGCATACACACATTTTTCTCTTGTCCAGGAGCAATAAAGCCTTTGGATTGTTCCATGTAAACGTCTTCTTCTAGCTCACCATTTAATAAAGTTGTTTTGACATCCATCTGATGGATTTCCAAATTATGCAATACTGAATTAATACTCGTATTGATGTGATCCTTGTCATAGGTGAGTATGTATCGAAAAAATCAAGGCCTTATTTTTGTTTGAATCCTTTAACTACCAATCTGGCCTATACTTATCAATTGATCCATCAATCTTTAATTTTCTTTTGAAAATCCATTTACAACCCAACGGTTGGTTACCACGTAGGAGATCTACCAACTCCCATGTATGATTCTACATAACAGTATCAATTTCACTATTGATAGCTTCTTTCCAGAATGGAGCTTATGGACTAGACATTGCTTCATCGAATGTCCTAGGTTCATTTTCTAACAAATAAGTTAAAAAATCTGAACCAAAAGATGTAGACTTTTTGGCCATTTTGGTACATCTTAGTTCTTCATTATTTTGATGATTACCAATAGCATTATCATAAGTTCATTTTTTGCAAACTTATCTCTTTTCTTTCCTTACAAGAAAAATTGTCCTAAAAAAATATAGCATTCCTAGATTCAATGATAGTATTTTCATGTATATCTGGAATGTCCAACTTATGTACGAGGAATCGATAGACACTACTATTATTAGCATATCTAATGAATATGCAATCAATAGTCTTATGCCCTATTTTAACTTGTTTAGGCTTTGGTATTTCTACGTTAGCCAAACCCCCCACACTTTAAGTATTTGTACGAAGGTTTATGACATTTCCATAACTCATACAGAGTTCCATTCCTATTTTTTATGGTACTTTATTTATAATGTGGTTAGCCGACAGAATTACTTCCCCCCACAAATTTTGAGGTAAACCAGAACTGATCAACATAGCGTTCATCATCTTTTTCAGAGTACGATTTTTGCGTTCTGCAACACCGTTCAACTGAGGTGAATAATGAGTTGTAGTTTGATGAATAATCCCAGAATTTGATCAAAATTCTTCAAACGGTGCTCCACATTCTCCACCTCTGTCACTGCGAACAAGTTTTATTCGTTTGCTTAGTTGATTCTCAACCTCATTCTTGTACTGTTTAAATACTTCTAATGCCTCGTCTTTGCTTCTTAGCAAATAAACATATCAGTACCTTGTGCAATCATCTATAAAAGTAATAAAATACTTTTTACCTCCTCTAGTTTGCACAAATTTTAAATCACAAATATCACTGTGAATTAGTTCTAGAGGTTTGAATTCCTTTCAATTGAATGAAACGGTGTTTTAGCTAATTTATTCTCTACACATGTTTCACATCGATGATTTTGATCAAAGGTAATAGGAGGTAATAAATCTAAACTTACTAATTTACGTAAAGCATTAACATTTACATGTCCTAACCTATCATGCCATGAGTTAGAAGACTCAATCAGGTAAGCAGAAGATTTATTTTTATTAATATCAAAATCACGGAGTACAGACATTACATTCATTTTGAATAGCCTATTGGCTAAATATCATTTGTCTACATAAGGTCATTTTTGGTGAGTACAAATTTGCCATATTCAAATATTAGTCTAAACCCATTCTTGCTTAACAAAGCTCCAGACACCAAGTTTTTGTGAATATCATGAACATGCAGCACATCGATGAGTGTTACTTCTTTCCCTGATGTCATCTTCAGCACTACTTTACCAAGAACAACAACTTTTGATGTTGCCGAATTGCCCATGAATAGTTGTCGTCCATTGATAGGAGTGTAAGATAAAAACATCTCCTTATCAGCACAAACATGACGAGTAGCGCCAGTATCAACAAACCATTCTCTTGGATTATCCATCATATTAGCTTCAAATACAACAACTGAGAGCATTAGTTCAAATACACCGTTAGACAATCTGTCTTCCTCGGTCAAGTGTACTTGGTCCTTTTTGTTTTTGTTTTTCTGTCGGCAGTCTTTTGCAATGTGACCATACTTACCGCAGTTATAGCAATCTCCTTTGAATTTCTTGGCATTGCTCTCTTGCTTGCTATTACCCGTGTGCTTCCGTTTTTTGCTAGTACTTAGCTCCACCAAATTGACTTTAGCCTCCATTTGCAACTTTTCGGATTTCTTTCTAGAATTGCGATTATCTTCCTTGATTCTTAATCGTATAATCAGGTATTCAAGTCTCATTTCCTTGCATTTATGTTTCAGGTAGTTCTTGAAATCCTTCCACATCGGTGGTAATTTCTCGATAATCGCAGTAACCTGAAACGACTCAGAGAGCTTCATTCCTTCTGCATGTATGTCGTGCAAAATGATTTGTAGCTCTTGGACTTGATTCAATACTGTTTTAGAATCTATCATTTTGAAGTCCAAGGATTTGCCCACAACGAACTTCTTCAATCCGGCGTCTTCTGTCTTTTACTTCTTTTCCAATGATTCCCACAGTAATTTAGCTGTCTTGACCGAACAATATACGTTGTATAGTGTGTTGTCAAGGTAATTGAAGATGTAGTTCATGCACAATAAGTCACTATGACTCCATGCATCAAATGATGCTCGTTTTTTAGAATTTGTTTATCCCCCTCAACAATTGGAGCATCTTCACTCAAGAATTTCGCCAAATTCAGAGTCGTGAGATAAAACAATATTTTCTGTTGTCATCTCTTATTGGTGGTTCGTCTTAAGATTGTTGGAAGTAATAGGCAAGTAATGAAATTACCGCGAATAAAATTGAGCAGAATAACGACGTGAAATTGAAGGCACAAAAAAATAGACAAGAGTTCGACTCTTTCTCCTTAAGACGATAATGTTCCGCACTGGTGCTGACGGTAATCCGACACTCGTCTCCTAAGATACAACGACCTCGACTTGTAATAGTAGCACTACAAATTACAAGTCCCGACGAACCTACTAATGTTTTGATCTCTCTACAAATTGAAGGACTAAAATGCACGAAAATATTTTTATGAGACTGGATTGCAAAAATATGAATAATGCAAGGATGGAGGAAGAATTTAGGAAGAATAATAAAATCAGAATTGATTTTTGGAGTGAATGAAACCGAGGGTATAGGGGCCTATTTATAGAAGTCAAAAAATTGTGTCCAAAAGACACAACAACTGGAAAGTTGTGTCTCCAACATACACGAACATTTTCGACAGCAACCGTCAACCGCCAACCGTTCTTCTAGAAGAATACTCGGTCACAGAAAAAATCGAGGAAAAATCATAATATAAATATATTATTAATATTATTTTACTAAAAAATATATCTCAGCAAACTTGAGCCCACGGTCCGTGTTGACCGATCGGACAGCGGCGCACTCATGTGAGCTTTGGCCCAACCTACAGCATGTAGGTTCTCTTCCCTTCAAAGACTATTGGTACCATTTGGGGTCCAAACTCAGGTCCCAAACTTGAGCAATATAAAGTGGTTAACATTATTTTAGTTTTCCTATGGGAATTGGCACTTTTCCAATTTCCCACCAATTTATTTCAACTTCAAGTAGTCATTTTTTAGCCTTAATTTTTCATTCACCCTAAATTGGTTTTGAGAAAATAAATACACTACATTAATCAACTCATGGAGTGGAACACTTCGGCCAAAGAAATATTTAATCCAAATAACGGGACCCACTAAAATAATTGGTCAAAAGTTGATCAAACCAATTAGTAAAAACCAATTTCCAATAGGAATTATATGCTTTCAAATAAATATTTAATTTATAGGTGTTTTGGACTTTATTTTTAGTTTATTAGACTTATATTGTAATATTATCGAAACGTCTTAGCCTAAAAATGGTAAACAAAAAACTATTATTATGATTTCACTTGGATTTAGTTTGTATTTAAATTTATAGTAGATATATTTAGTTGTTTTAGATTTATTGCTAGTAAGATATAAATATATATTGAATTCAATGAATTAATGACGTAAAAGTAAACGTGCAAAAAATATACGACGAAGCAGACGGTTTAAAGTCGGACCAAATCGTTAGGTTTATATTTGAGTTTTTTTAAAATCGTTCAAAATGGTTTGGTTTAGGTTTGAATTTTTCTCAAATCGGTTTAAACAGTTTGGTTTGAAAACCTATCAAAAACCGGTAAAATCAGACCGCTTACACCTCTAGTTTACATACAAACCCTCTTCCAAATAATGGAGCTTTAAAACTAGAACATCAGTTCACAATTCAAATGAGAAGCATCACTGCAGAACAAATTAAATCTCTAGATAAATCTTAAATTTTGTCTGTTCAAATAAAACAAAGTCAAGAGGAAGTATGTAATTTGACGTTTCTCTCCAATAACAACAAAACCGGCAAGTGTGGAACCCATAACTAAATCCATGTTACAAAGAATATCCTATAGACATCTGCCAGAATGTAAATGAGAAAAGAGGGTAGGAGAGGGAGGGAAAACTCGAAAAAATGTAGAAAACCCATTAAAGATGATCAATAGGGGTAAAAGGTATAGCTTTTTTTGTTTTAGAAACCCAATACCCAACAAAAATGGAAACACAGAAAGCAACGACGGATATGAGGAAAGCAAAACCAGAGGCAGCATCCCAAGAGCTCCCAGATGCAACTTTGACATGTGAAGAGGAGCCTGGAGTTACGTCCAGCGGTACCCAATCACAGCTCACAGTATAATGCCCCGAACCGTGCCATGGATTTCCATCAATAGGGTACCAGAAAGCAGCAGAAAATTTGCTTGATTTGCCTATTGTAAATTGGACATCCTACGTAAAGAAAATGAAGTTATTTAGCGTCTTTAAAGTTGAGAGCATGACCAAGATACCAAGTCAATCTTTTAGTTAACTAGTAAAGTTCTTCATCCGAGGAAGTAAATAACATCATTCCCTTTTCTCTTTTCAGAATTCTCAGGTCGCTTCATCCTTCTTGCCCAAAACAAATTGAGTATTTTAGTTTCAAGAAGTGTACCCTCTTTTTAGCAACCGCAACTCGTATATTTTATTACCATTTATCAAGTTTGTCAAATAATGTAAGTTGAAAGGCCAGCAATTGAGAATTCACAATTCCAATATCAATTTGAAAGGTGACTTCAAGTCTTTAACGAGCAAGCAACAAGCAAAGAATGTGCACAAGAAAGCAAGCCGGAAAAAAGGAGCAACTGAAAAGATAAAACAACCTGCTGAAGACGATCCATGGTTCTCATAGGCCTGGTGAATTCAAAGTAGTATGTACCCTTCTGACCAGATGATGCATAAGGATTATCTTCCTCAACAAAACCTGTCAGGCAAGTTTGTAAAGACAGATAAGAAGAAAAGGTTCCATGCTTACTAAAAACATCAAAAGAATTCTCATCACAGACATTGGAATTATCATCTTGCTGTCTAGAATTACCTTCAAGACTAATCTAAGCCTTACCAAGTTAAACTTGGCGCTACATGCATCCTTTTTTACCACTTGAATTATATAATTCCAAATTGATTCTTTGGTCTCTTTCAATTATACTTTAGTCCATGCTCAATCACTCTGTCCTGAAAGGCCATAGTTCGATAGTATAACACAATAGTTAATAAATCCATGCTGCTTAATCTTGAATACCATCTCCATTCTTGTAAATATACACTAACACAACTCTTCCACTCCTCGAGCATCTTTTCACTAAGATCTCATTTTATAATTTCATCAACCATAAAATACCCACCTTACTCAAGACATTTCAATACATCATTAAAGATTCCTTCAATACCACTAGTTTTTCTCATCTTCACCCTATTCATAGCCCCCTCTTAAATATGAAATTTGAATTCTTCATGTATAGTCAACATTTCTATCTTCAATAGAGTTCCCTAAACTAAGAGAAAAATAAACAAAAACTATATTTTTGTTATAGAAATTCTTTTATGACAAAAATTAGAAAGTGATGCATTGGAGAAAAAACATAATTTTCAACAATAGTTTAGATATTAAAAACCTCTAGATAACCAAATAAACTTCAAAAGAGGAAGCAGAAAGGTAGGACTGCAGAGTTATTTACATGGAAGTCCTTTTACCCAGGATACTTCAATGCACCTCAGTCGATTTTTGGAAAAAGGAATTAACAATTCATTCAGAAACATGCAAAATATTCACCTGAATGGGTGGTGAAACTGCTATGCCACCATGCACCTTTCCAGTCATTCATCGCTGTAGATTCATTTCCTGGAAGTAAAGAAAACAAAAGCTTTTAAGTACTACGTGGTTCGGTCCACAAATAGTCAGATCGAGACAAAAGATAGGACAATTATTGAAAGCTGTGTCTACGTGAATCCATATGTTCTAACCAGTGTACTAACACCAGATTTTAACACATAACTTTCCTTTTTATTTTTATACTATGACCAATTGAAAACCTAAAAAATATGTAGAGACCAACTTCCCTAGCAGCAATTCAGAAATTATCTTCCAATAATAATATCAAATATTAACTTCTGACAACTCTAACTTGTCCACATGTGCCTCTAGGTTCTGCATCATGAGATGATTTATGCATATTTTATGGAATTCATTATGGCTGTCAGAAAATACAAGATCAAAATCATACTAAACACATACAACAAACTCCTAATTCAATAACCCGTGGCATAAGAATGAAAGTTGAGTCCTAAATGAGATTACAAGATTAAATGCTTTTTTCGGTGTCATATAAGTTGCTAAAATTGTAATGTGATAGAAATGAGTGGTAGTAGATGTGGGTCCTATGTTAAAATTAAAGTTTGACTTTGACCTATAAAATATAAGGAACTTATAATGAAACCCAAGCAAGCTTTTAAATGATTTTAATCAGTTAACAGCTGAAGCTCAGTTTCTAAAATGTTTTGAAATATCAAAGTACCTGCTGAACCAATGCCGTCAAGGTTCCTGCAGTGTGGATTCCAAGCAAACATATCAACCAAACCAATCCTGTTCAAGAGAATTCATATAGCATGTGACATCCACTATTAATTAATTTAAGAATCTCTGCACAACGATTGACAACCCATATAGTTTACCTGTCAGTATTGTTGGCATCTCCTGTGATTGGGTTTTCGCCATACAGTCTTCCCGGGATAGAATTTCCAATGGAGAAATGCATGATGTCGACTTCATATCCACGGCATGTCTTGTTGTTGCATGAACCAGGTAATTCTTTGCACCCACCCATCTTGTTAAACAAAGCCAAGTACATTTTAACATAGAAGATACCCCAAAAAAAAAAAAAAAGGAAAGGAAAGCAGGAGATCGAACTAAATGAAGTCACGATCTAACAAAAGTTTCAGATTCCTTAAACAGCTTACATCATGATATGAAGCACTCTCACCAACTTGGAACATCAGGGCTACTGATGGGCATTTATAGTTATCTCTGCATGATTAAAGAACAGCGTTATTTGAATTAATTGTCTATGCAAGTAAGCTTGCCTTAATTTATAAGGCTACACAGAGGATGAAACCATAAGCAAATATTTACTCAGGAATTAATCAAACCAATATATATTATTGAATATTGAGGTAGTTATCTCACAGTGGTTAACGCTAAGTTTGTTTGGTTTTTTATCTGTGCTAAAGATGAATAGTTTTCAATTGTAAGTTTAGTTATTCTATTGACAATCGTGTATGCTGAAGTACCCGGATGACATGCTCCCCAATATTGTATTTAGAAACAAATTTAAAATTGTAAAGCGAAAATTTCTCTATGGTGTGTTCTTACCACAGATAGAATACAACCTATATAATTGAGTGTATGATGATGAAAAATGGTATAATACCAGGAAACAAAATCAAATAAATTAATATGATGTCCACGAACAATATTATTTCAAAGGTTTATAATTTAAAAAATTGAACAAAAGTTTCTTTTATCCTGCACCGTTGGCACATTCTAAGAAGCAGGTAATGTTAGGTTCCCTATTCTCACTCTTTGATATCAAAGTTTTGGCAAGCATTTATCAAGACTGCCGTAATATTCTAAATATATTCACATGATTATCAGTAATATGACTGGCAATACAACTACAAAGATAGAAAACGCCAGTCAAGTAAACTTTCAAAGCTTTTCTCAAGATAGCTCTATTTACAATCAAAACTAATTTCTTAAATATATTCATACAATCATAGGTCTACTGGGATTCACAATGAAGAGTATAGCATCAAATTAAAGGTCAAAAAAAAAAAAAACAAGAGGAGAAGAACAAGGAACGCTTCCAAAAGGAACAAAGTATGAAGAAGAAATGGTAGGATCGATTTCCCATAGTTAGAAGTTGAAATTTGATGGGGAAAGAACTCACCCTTTTGAATACACATAATCTCCATCTACTTGCAACATGAAGTAAACATCCTTTCCATCATGCAGAGCCTATAATTCATTATCAAGAAACTTATTAACACAACATACAAAACTCGCACATTTACTTATTTCATGTATCAATTTCAAATTCAATTTCCTGTAAAATATTTTCTGTTTCAATTGAAATTTTTACAGGGCGTTATGTGGTAATGGATTTTTCTTACAGAATACAAAAGGATCATACCGTACAAGTTCTCAAATTTGGTTCCAATTAAATAACATATATATCCATCTATTAGCTCCCTCAAAGATTAGTGTGAACTATTCATCTAAAAGATATAACTAATTCATTTTCCTATGCAATTTTTCTTAAATGGGACTTGAATCTAGGTTTTTCTTCTTCTCCATATCATCTATTCAATTATATTGTTTGAATATTTTTTTCAACAATTAGCAATGATACCTTAACGGTCATTTTCCCAGCTTTGTACTCCTCATCTTCATCCGGATCGAGAGCTGGGCGGAGTGGAAAATCGAAACCATCTACATCAGCCCAATCATCAGCATGTCCATCAAGAGTGACAAATCCAGGCTTAAACTCGGCCACAATTCGTGCCTCGTCATCGGGCTCGCAGTGCCAGTCACCGGATTCTTGGTGAGAGGCCACGAATCGCAGTTGGCTTGAACCCGAGAGGGCGACACATAAGAGAAAGAGTTGAAGATGAAATAGAAGCGACATAGTAGGTGGAAACGGCAACGTTTTGAAGGAGTAAACCAGGTAGAAAAACCATAGAAGAAACTTGGTATTTGGAGATTCGAAGGAAAATTGGAGCCGCCCAGAGGAACGACGACCGTTGACTTGTACATTGCAGTTATTATTCAGCTAATCTTGCCCAAAATGTAGGGGTGGCAACGAGTCGAGTCGAGTCGAATCGAACTCGAGTCAAAAAAAAAGTTCTTATCGAGTTCGAACTTTTTTGGATCGAGTTTTTTTAGGCCCGATTCGAGCCCGAGCAAAAAAAATGAGGCTCGATCCGAGCTTTCGTACCGAGCCTTTGCGGGCCGAGCCGGCTCGGATTTTTTTTTTTTCGTATTATAAATTAAATAAATTTTAAAAATGTAAAGTTTACATTGTAAACTCTCCTCCTTTATCCAGGCTTGGGACCGACTATAATTATCGTAGGCGGAGTTAAAACTGTACACGAATAAAATATTTCGACTTTCGTGTACAATTTTTTTTGATACAAAAAAATTTAAAAATTACATTTATTTTAAATTAATCAATTTAAAAACTTACAATATCATAGATGCTTGAATTTGCTGTAACTCTTCGGCCATTATGCTATCAACTTGTTCTTGAAGGCGTAATTCCGCACATTCCCAATCCTTCAAACATATTAAAGTCTCCAATATATCTTCTTTTAGTTTTGATCAGTCATTACATAAAACTCGACCACCTAAACTAAATGCAGCATCCGATGCTACCGTAGACACCGGAGGTGTTAGTAGATCGCGAGCAATTTTTGATACAATTGGATATTGCCTTTTGTTACACCTCCACCATGATAAAAGATTAAATTCTTCTAATTGTTCTGGTTGTAATATACTACGAACGTCCACGCATATATACCTACCTAACTCAGAGGGAATTTCAAGATTTGTACCACTGACATCTACTGCTCTAGATATTGACGAACTAGAATTAAATGAGGGAACACTAGTATTGGTCTCTAAAAAATTCCAAAAAAATTCTGCATTTGTTGATGTATTTTTTGAAAAAGAACTTTGGGTAATAGAACTACACTGACCATTTTTTTCAGCGTAATAGTTATACATTTCACATAACATAGATTCTATATGCATATGTGATAATTCTATATTCATGAAATTTTAAATCCCCTTTATAGTAGCTTTTGTGCCAGTTAAATTAAGTCGAGGGTCCATCACTGAAGCTAATAAAAATAAATAGGGTATCTTTTCCCAATATTTACGAAATTTTGCCTCCATAGAATAAATTACGTTAACAAAAATTGTCAAACTCCTATGTTTTTTAAATACTTGTGCAATATAGAAAAAATGTTGTAAAACAATTGAAGATGTAGGATAATAAACACCGCTACATTCCTTCGTAGCATCGAAAAAAGGTTTTAAGAAATTTTTTACTTGAAATGCAAGAGACCATTCCCAATCTTCTAAATTATGTTAGGGTCCATATATATGTCTACCATTATAATACATTGAAATAACGTTATCATAATTTTCACACGAATGTAACATAAGATATGTAGAATTCCATCTATGTGATACATCAGTGACAAATGATCTCTCTTCTAAGCCATACTCTGCACATAAACTGTTAAATGCTTGCTTTCTTACTGGTGATATAGTTATAAAATTAATTGATTACCTAATTTTATCTAAGGTGATTTTATATATTCCAATCCATCTTTTACAATCAAATTAATAATGTGACATACACAACGTTGATGAAAAAATAAACCTCCAAATTTAGGGTTCAAATCATCAATAAATTTTTCGATAACAACTTTGTTTACACTAGCATTATCAAAAGTAAAACTTCGAACCATTTCTTGCATACCATATTCTTGTATAATATCTTTTAAAACCATGTATATATTAGTCGCATTATGAGGATATTCTACACATCTGAATGCAATTATTTTTTTATGCATAATCCATAGGTGATCAATGTAATGAGCTGTAGCAGCAAGATATCCTTTTTTATTAATATCGGTCCATAAATCAGAGGTAAATAATATAACACAATCAAAAAAATTTAGACTTTCAATAGCAGTTTGTTTTCTTCTGTTATATAATTTTATAGCATCCGAACAAAGAGTATTTCTACAATAAGAATTATACCTAGGCTGGAGATATTTCTGCACAAGACGAGTAAAGTGTTCCGATTCGATCATCGTTAGCGGCATCTCTGCTGCAGCCACGTATGCGGCCATTCCTTCACGAAATCTTTCCTGTGAATATACAAAAGTGGATAAAGTGGAACCGGAACCGGTAAATGTTAGTTCGGTATGTTTCGGGTCAAGACCGACTGGTTTCGCTTTGCAACTTCGTAAAATATGTCTATTTAAATGCTATGTACTCGAACTGGGCTTCCAACTAAGTTCTTTACTACAATAATTGCAACATGCTTTCCAAATATCAACTCCATTTTGAACCCCAACTTTTTTACGAGTCATATGTTGCCAACAATCAGCAGACTCTTTTTTCAACCTTTTAACCTCGACTACTTCCTCCTCTTCGATATCTTCCAAATTAATTGGAATATTTTGAGATGCATCGTTCCCCGATGGAGTACTCGAACTACCTTTAAACTGATTAATTTCGTAACTGGTAAAATTCATGTGTAAGTATTATAATAGAGGGAAATTGTAGTAAAGAATATAGTCAAATGTGTAAAAAAAAATAGGAGAGGAGAATACAGAATAATGTAGTAAAGAATATAGCAAAATGAGTAAATTGAAAATAATAGTTAAATAATTGGAGAGTAGAATATTGAATATTGCATAAAGAGTTAAGCGATTGAAGAGTGATATGAAATTATAAAAAATTTCTCTTATTTATAGACAAAAAAAAATATTCAATTTTTAAAATTAAAAAAAAAAACTTTTTGCGTGCATGCAAGAAAAAATCTTGCGTACAGGCTAACGCCTAATTGTCATTGGTATTTGATACACAAACTATTTGTGATTTGATTCTTCAACACGGAATTTATTTAATAGTCTTATAGTGATACTGTGATAGATTAGTCCGTTTGTCCTTGATTCTGCATCTGCCTGCAACAGCAAGCAGATTTATTAGAAAAAAAAAATTTAATTTCACGGGCCTTTTGGGCCCGTGGCACGGGCCGGCCTGGGCTCGGGGCATGGCCACTAAATGTGGCTCGGCCCGAGCTTTGGCTCGGTGCCACCGAGCCCGAGCCGGGCTTGGCTCGGGCTTTTTTCGAGCCGAGCCCGAGCCGTGCGAGCCCACAAGTTTTTTTGTCACCCC
Source organism: Fraxinus excelsior (assembly GCA_019097785.1). Taxonomy (NCBI): domain Eukaryota; kingdom Viridiplantae; phylum Streptophyta; class Magnoliopsida; order Lamiales; family Oleaceae; genus Fraxinus; species Fraxinus excelsior. The sequence goes on along the minus strand of CM032639.1, from coordinate 22,111,667 downwards.
TACCAAAATGTATTATGCCACGTCATAAAAAGTGTTTAATAGTGTTAAAATAAAATTTTAAAAGACCATGCTTTTAACATCGGTGGTGCTACGTGTACAAATGTTCTGTATAGATGGCCTTATGGGTGTACGCATGATGTGTATCTATATGTGGACTTGAAAAATAAACTTTTCAAATGGAGAACTCTACCGAGGAGTTCAGGAAGTCAAGTAAAGACGTTTTAAATTTGATCCAAATGTTAAAAGGTAAATAAATAAAATTAAAGTGTTTGATAGCAATTGGATGGCTCTCGAGGCATGCTCGAGTCATGATAGCATAAATTTGCTAAATCATTCTACACTGACATCATCATTGACATAATGACATATGACACTTTTTCATTGAACTGTTCTAAGCACAATAAATTTTTTTTCATTCAATCACATCCTGCCAACTAACATTATATCTCGAACATTTTCTGGCAAAGTGGCACATCCCTAATTTGATTGATGTGGTTTTTTCAATACTATGATGTATTTTTTTCCTTGGTTGGTACTTATGCTTTGATTCAGTTAATGGTTTTCTTTTCTTTAACTTGTGAAATTACTTTTCTTCATTCTTGATATTGGATAAAAAATATTGATCTTCAAATGATAATCTCAATTTGAGTTTGATTAAGTTGTAAGTTATAACAATACTTTTGTCTTCTATTTAAGGATTCAAAGATCTCTAAGAGTTTTTATCCATTTTTCCAAGCATAACTTTTTTTTTCATCCCTGATTATAATGGCTTCGTCGTCAAGGAAAATGAATGTGTACGTACAATGTACTGACTAAGTTTAGGGTCCCATTAGGAGCCTTTTTATATCAGGTTAATTACATGTACTTTTGCAATTAGGGTGAATAGAGATTTATTTCAGTTCCGATTACTATGTCATTCCATCATGGATGAACTTTCTATAATTTGCAGGTCTAAGAGTGGATGAATAACATAGCCAATTCACTAAAATGCGATGGAGAAGATCTTTCAAGCATCGGAGACATTATTGAAGCTGCTAAACTGGAATTGGCTAACCTTCAGGATAACCACCAGTGACACTGCTATTCAACTCGATCTGATTGCTAAAATGCTTGCAATTTCAAGTGCTGAAAAATACTTCCTAAAGTTGCCAGAATGAGGGAAAAATCTGAAGAATTTCAACCATGGGAAATGCGAGTCTATTTGGTGAAATAATTTCGAGTGCTGAAGAATACTGTTAAACAATTCAAAGAAAGGAAAGGAAAAAGGGAGGCTAGGGTTTAATTAATAATGCATAATGAAAAAGTGAATACAAAACCTAAATATAGAGAGACTATATATAGTCTAAAATAAAGGAAACTAAAAAGACTATTCTACCCTTAATAAACAATAAAATAAAATAATATTATATTTCTTAACATCTCCCCTCAAACTCACGATGCGGCAGTTACAAGCATCGAGAGTTTGCCAACTAGAAAACAAAAACGAGAAATAGAATGCGATTTGGTAAAGAAATATGCAAGCTGCAAAGAAGAAAAAACAAAGGGTAAAGTAATTGTGCCATGCTTGAGATGATGACGAGTAAGGTGACAATCGATCTCAATGTGCTTAGTCCGTTCATGAAAAATCGAGTTGTGAGCAATCTGAATAGAACTCTGGTTATCGCAATACATAGGAGTAGGATGAGAAAGAAAAACTCTCATATCTGCAAGTAACCAACGTAGCCAAATAATCTATTTGGTAGTAGATATCATAGCACGATATTTTGCTTCGGTTAAAGATTGAGAAACAATAGATTGTTTCTTGCTCTTCCAAGAAATAAGAGAATCGCCCAAAAAAATATAGAAACCTGTAACAGACTTGCGATCTATGAGATCACTGCCATGATCAGCATCAGAGTATGCACGCAGCTCCAAGGAAGATGTGGATGGAAGTAAAAGACTCTGAAAGACTGTACCCCAAAGATACCGTAAAATACGAAGAACAGCTTTCCAATGAAATGTAGTAGGAGAAGCAACAAACTGACTAACAACATGAACAACATATACAATATCTGGACGAGAAATAGTGAGATATACCAAACTCCCAACAATAGTAGGATATAAAGTAGGATCCGACAAAGGTAAACCATTCGAAGAAGAATATTTTGCATTAACCTCAATGGGAGTATCAACGGTCTTATTATCAGTAAGTCTAGCCCGCTCAAGAATATTTGCAACATATTTCGACTGAGAAAGAAGATAACCTCTGGGTGAGCAGGCTACCTCAATATTCAAGAAATATCGTAGAGAACCCAAATCCTTCATTTCAAACTGTCTAGCTAACTCTGTTTTCAAAATTGAATACCATCAATATCATCACCAGTAATAATCACGCCATCAACATATAAAGATAGAATGATACGACCTGCATCAGTGTACTTAACAAAAAGAGCAGAATCATGACTACTAGAAGTAAATCCAAGGGAAGAGATCACAACAGAAAATTTCTCAAATCAAGTACGAGGTGCTTGTTTGAGACCATATAACGCTTTCTTTAGCTTGCAAACATACCCAGACATGTGAAACACCAGGAGGGAGTGCCATATAAACTTCTTCTTGATCTCCATTCAAAAAGGCATTTTTAACATCAAGCTGAGAGATACGTCACTGACGAACGGAAGCTACTGCAATAAGAGTACGAATAGTAGTCATTTTTCCAACAGGAGCAAATGTTTCCTCATAATCCATACCATACTATTGAGGCGTGACAATAGAACCAATACCTGCTAAAGGCATATGAGTAACATCAGCAGTCGTTACAGGAATAGAAGACGAATGAGACACAAAAGCAAAAGATGAAGAATCTGGAGACATATGATGTGAAGCACCAGAATCCAAAACTCATACAGAATGTGACATACCTGAAGAACCATGAGGCAACTTACCTACGAAAGGAGAGGAAGCAGACATAGCTTGTGGCTGTAAGGAGAGAAACTTCTGAAATTGCTCAGCCAGAGTACTAGGATCGGTGAAGAGACCTGATAAAGCTGTTGCTGCAGTATTAGACTGTGGTGGTTTATAGTCATGAGGTGGTCTATGAGCATTCAATTGTGACTGGTTGTCAAGCTTCCAAGCTTGAAATTGTTGCTGCGATTGATTCTGCTGTCTCAACTTAGGACACTGAGCCCTTCAATGACATTTATGCTTACAGAAACTACACTCATCGGGGGCAACCCTTCCGTAAAACTTATTTTGATTATGAGAGAGTGACTTAGAAGGCACTGCTAACACAGAAGGATTAGAAGCAGAAAGGATTTCCTTTTCAGAATAAGATTTGAGACGTATTTCTTCAGCCAATAGCTCACTAACAACTGAGTCAACAGAAGGAAGTGGAGAACGATGCAAAATTGAACCTCTAAGTCCCTCAAAATCACTGCGAAGTGTAGTTAAAAACTACACCAACCGTTGCTGATCTCTACGAGTAATATAGGGTGCACATGCCTTTAATTGAACAAAAGAATATCTAGAAAAAATTGAACAAGTATTTGAACGGATACAGGGGGACACCGCCATCAGTCCCAACTAAACTACCTTCAGCACAATGGCTACTATGTACATCAAGTAAGTCATCAAGTGTGGACAGCTAGAAAAGGCTGAAAACTGTATAAAGAATCGTGGCTCGAGATCAATTTCCTTATCGTTATCTCATTAGTCTCTAAGGTAGGTTGGTAACAAATGGAGGTCCATAGTGCTTGAAATAGGAAATCTTCTACTGGGTTACTGTTTTATAAAAGGGCTTTCTGAAAAAGCCAAGGCTGTCTTTAACCATGTGATTGAAGCAGGAGGAAAATCAAATTCAACGACATGGGAAATACTTGCAGAAGACCACATGATAGAGAGGAAGATTTCAAATGGTCAGTCTTGCTTACAGAATGCCGTTTTCCCTGAACATGTGAATGTCTCTTCCATTCTTAAGATTTCTGAGCAAGAATCTGATACGGCTAGTAAGGAGGCAAGTGGTCTGTCTCGAGGAAGGATATACGTTAAGCTCAATGATGATAATGTGGGAGCGTGTAAAGCCTGATGATACTGCGAACTAACCCTTCAACCACAACCTTTTCTTTATATGTATATTGATTATTCTTAACATGTATTAGGTTGCTCCACAATTCTTGCTAGATAAAGGATTTTTTTAGAGAGCCATTTCTACGTACAAGAGAGGTGTGAGGAAAAACTTGATTTCTTCTTTCTCCACTGTAAGAATTTAGGGCTCCAATAACCAATTTTCGGGCACAGAAAACAACTAAACGAACATCACACTACCAAGGCTCGACCCACAACTTCTACGCCTTGTTTGCTCCAAGTTTCATTCCCGCAAAGGAGATATGGTGGTGGTGATGGCAAGCCCACAAAGGAAATAAGGAGAATAGAATAAAAATGGTTGGAACTCACCTAGAAATCCACCAAGAACCGGCTACCTCTCTCTATCGGCTACCCTCTCTTCTCCACTCTCTTGCATACACTACACACACTAGAAAGGGGCTGGAATGGGGGAATAAAAGGGGGTCAATTAGGTGACTAAAGTTTGGGCCAAACACTCCCTCTAGTACGGGCCAAAGTCCACTAAATGGGTTACTAAATAATTCCCACAACTAACTACACAAATGGGCTAACAACATAACCATTCAAAACCAAACTTGGGCCATCCAAAGTATAGGTCGTTTCCAAGTTGAGTCAAGTCTATGGTGTTGCTAAATAATCCGACAACTGTTTTAAATCATCGTCCGAATTTATTGGGTATGAAAAAACCTAACAAATCTCCACCTTGCTTCTCAATAAATCTGCAAGCAACCAAAACACACAATTTATACTTGCATAATCAAGGTAACCAATAAAAATTGTTATCATAGACCTTACCTCGTATTTCGCACTCGAAACACATATCATACTTGCTCCATGTACTCACAGGACTGAGATCAAGTATAAGCAAATAATCACAGTAATCAATCAAGAGAAAATAAACATGCGATAGAGATATCATATAAGATAACCCAGATCTTTTCAAACATGTTCATACAAAACAACAGATTAACACCAAGTCAATCAACAGGCCAACACATACACAACGAATGCATAAATGACCTCACGAAGATCTCACCACATTTATCCTATCTCATTCAGTGTGCTCACTCCTCGAGAACACGTATCTCACATCACCGCCCACCATGCTCACTAGACTTTACACTCAACTCATGTCTAACTGGTAAGTCTCTATAGATCCTAAGTTCTCGGGATAATCTTCTATCACCACATCACTTCTCCAACCTAAGTGGATAATGGGTCTCCACCTGACAAAAGTGATAGAAGTGCCTCTCTCGCACTCCATCTGATCAGGGTCTCTTACAGATAAAGGATTTCAGACATTTGATCACATCTACACTAGTGATCCAAATGTCACACTCCACATCCCTCGGTACAAATCACCAATGTACCCATAGGCCTCTATACTCCACCTTACCAAAAGACATATAAACGCTTCTAATGCATCCCAAATCCACTATGGAAAATCAATACCTTTTGGCGACCACAAAGGTTACCCCAATCACCAACGCTCAAAAAATCCACAAAGGATTAATCCCACAAAGGGAAGAGAATAGAAGAAAGAGTTGGTTACTTTACTACGCTTACGAAAGAGGCTAACATAGAGAACGAAGATAACCCTCACAGGTTGCCTCACATAATCTCACAAACTACACATGCTCACAAAGATAAAGGAGAAAATGGCTGCCCCTCTTCACACTACCACACACCCTCACACCACTCACAGAGCGAAACAGAGTACACCATAACTCTCAACCCACTATGCATACAAACCATCACACCAAGTAATAAGATCACTTCAATTCATGTCAATGCACAATCAAACACATTGAAAATGTACATATAATCATGCAACCGAATTAAGCAATCACACACGCAAAAAGGATTACAAACGGATGCACATACAGTAACCAGGTTTACACTCAACAAACCTCACTAGGGTCATCACTCGACTCTAAGATAGAACTCGTCTCACCACTCTCATTAACTTTCCTTTTATTATCATTCCTAGGACGGTCTATTTCAACCATATTCAAATAGTGTAGTTAAAACACGTTTTTCACACTTACCTTAGACCTACATTTGTCATCATAAAGTTTTATGAAAAATATTTTTGTTTTGTCAAATTTAAAAATCACAATTTTCATTAAAACATGCGCACCTCATAATGTGTCGTCATTTTACCCAAAAATGTACAGAACACAAAATGCAACCAACAACGACCACAAGTAAAGTACCGACACAATCCACACAAAATAGTCAAGTAAACTTTTCTAAGACCACGTGCAATTCTAATAATGTAAAAAAAATTAATTGACAACAAATTCACGAAGAATTTTAAGGCAAATAATTAACAAGTAATTCCGAGGTCTAGCAACAGGCAATGGAACCACCCATTTACGATAACCCCAAACTTAACATCACCCCACACGATGACTTTTAATACGAAAAATAAATTATCATACACGATAATTTTAACTGCGATAGAAAAGGCATAGAACCCGATACCAAGCAGACCATATCTGAAGGTCTGTAAATGTCGAGAGATGCGAATTCACCACTTTGGGACTTCCGTAATCTGCCCCCAAGCTTCCATCAACACGAAACGGCACCCAACACCAGAATGTCCAAGGGCAAAATCATCCAACTTTCACCGTATTGCCCAAAACTGAAATTTGACAACACTATATGATCTGTCTTGTTGTCGAGAACAAACTGTCTTTTGGCACCATCGCTGAATTCCAGTCAACGCGCCAGCCACGTGCTCACTGGAGTTTCCACGCGTCGACGGCTCCAGCGGCGCTCTGACGGCATGTGACTCTTCCTACATCTCTCTGCCTGCTGAGTCCAACGGTGGTATCCGTTTCTCTATCCGACCTCTGGTTTGTCCGAAAAACGTAAAAACAGTTATAGTAGTTTTTGCAAAAATTTGGACAGATTTTCTGTCTGTTTTCCAGCTTCGTTTCTGGTCTATTGCATCTAGTTTTTCGCCCCAAAAATCACATATTTATCAACAACACAAGCTCTGATACCATTTGTAAGAATTTGGGGCTCCAATAACCAATTTTCGAGCTCAAAAAATAACTAAACGAACACCACACTACCAGGGCTCGACCTAAAACTTCTACACCTTGTTTGCTCCAAGTTTCATCCCCACAAAGAAGATATGGTGGTGGTGATGGCAAGCCCACAAAGGGAAGAAGGAGAAGAGAATAACAATGGTTGGAACTCACCTAGAAATCCACTATGAACGGGCTACCTGTCTCTCTCGGCTACCCTCTCTTCTCCACTCTCTTGCACACACTACACACAATAGAAAAGGGCTAGAATGGGGGAATAAAAGGGGGTCAATTAGGTCACTAAAGTTTGAGCCAAATACTCCCTCCAATATAGGCCAAAGTCCACTAAATGGGCTACTAAATAATTCTCACAACTAACTACACAAATGAAGTAACAACATAACTATTCGAAACCAAACTTGGGCCATCCAAAAGTATAGGTTGTTTCCAAGTCGAGCCAAGTCTATGGTGTCGCTAAATAATCCGACAACTATTTTAAATCATCGTCCGGATTTATTGGGTATCAAAAAACCCAACAGCCACCATACCAGTGAAGTCGAGTGAGTGTAAAGCTCACATTTGGGGTGTGCTGCTATAATTTGTTTGTGCATACTTATCTCATTACTTTTCTGATTATTATTGATCACAAAAGTAAGAATTAGGTTTGTCCTCCGTTAGATAAATTTACAAATAATTTATACATGATCAAATTTCATTTTTGGCTATGTTGTGTTTTTTGATACCTAATAAATACTGGGCGATGATATAAAATCGATGTTGGATAAGTATTGTATCGACACGTAAGATTAATGAGCCAACCCTAAAACTATTTGTGGCCATTGGAAGCAGTCTAATTAATTAGATTTGTTCATGGTTCGGTTCCTCACTTCGTGGATAGCTTATTTGGCCAACTTATTGTCTCCTTGTTAGGCCGGCCCATTACTGTACTCTAAGTGATCCTATAAATTTATGTTCTTCACGGCTTTGTCATTTCAAAACGTGATTTGCCCTTAAATTGAGAAAGAGACACGGATGCCTCCTTGTGTACTTTGTGCTTCCGGCTAGTAGTTTGTCTTGTTATCTTCTCATTGTTCTCTAGCCTTTGTGGCTACAAAATACCTTCCATTTTGTGTCCTAAGTGGGTGTAATTGAAAGCAACTAAAGAGAGGAATAGTTTGAAGGTTTTGGGTCGCTTGATTGGGTGTTGATTTGGTTAGTAAACTAGGCTTGGATACTTGGGTATTGGAGTCCATTTCTCAACATTTGGTATCAAAGTAGGGTTGGTGGTGAATTTTCGACCGAAAATCGACCAGGAACGAAGTAAAAACCGGTAGAAAAGAACCAGTCCAAAACTTCACAAAAATCGAACCTACAAATCCATTTTTCGACCAAACCAGTGGCCGGTTAGACGAACGGAGACCACTGATGGACTGTGCAGGCGGAGGCACTGCTAGAGGTTCGGCACATGAGGTTGACAACCGCCACCGGCGTGTGGGCAGTTTTCAACTACGATTTCTTCAGACAGAATCTTCATTTTGACATTTCTAACAATTTTTTGTTGTTAGTTTTGTGTTTCAGGTTGTATAGTGAAATCTGGACGATTTTGCCCCTGCGTGTTTGTGATTCAATTTTTTCTCAGTTGGTTACTGCAATTGCTAGACAAATAGTGATGTGATAAATTTGCATCTCTCGTAATTTATGGACTCATATAGACCTGCTCTAATAAATTGACTTATCTCGTTTAAATTTCAGTAGTAGCGCGTCATCGTGTGAGGGTGACATTAGGATTGGAGTTACCGTGAAGGGGTAACCATTGTTTGTGCTAAAAATTTAGGAATTAATTGATCTATTTGAAGTGTTGGTTTTTAACTGCAAGTTGATAATTGATTATGTTTTTAATTGCGTAAGAATTTGAATTGTTTGATTTCTTTTCACTCTTTTCCAGATGGTGTCTTCATTAAATTTTCTAAATGACCCTTGTAGCAAGCTTTAGACCGATAATTCTCAAGTCAGATAACTTTAGGGCATCAGATTTTAAACATTTACAGACTTACTCACTTGAGTAATAAAGGCTACGAAGAAACTTTTTACAATGAGGTTGTTAAAGTTGTCCTCATAGGAATCTTTTAAAGTAGTTTTACAACAGTCTTTTTTTTCCTTTTATGCAGTGATTAGTGCAATGCCCCTTAAAAACACTCATTTTCAAGAATTTACCCCTAGCTTAAGGTTTTCACCCAATTTTCATCATATTGGTCTCAGATGGCCCATACAAACTTTAGTATACATGGAATCCACATTTATTTCCAAGTTTCCCTACAACAGCTCAACCAGACAACCACCAACACATTCTAGATTTGGTTTAAAGATCTGGTAATGTTTAGAGGTTGTCTGAATTCAGCTTCTAGGGTTGCTAATTTAACTTATATCATTTATGAATCAACTTATTCTTGTCTAACGCCATATTCAATTCACATGCATTTATGCTACAATTTTCTGCAAAGGTAAGACTTCCACTCAAGCACATAACTTATTCACAATTCACAATTAAGTCAAGTCAAGTTTCCAAATATCTGCATCATTGCCAACAATATTATCCAACCCACACAAACATGCAAATTTTTGTTATTTTACTTATTTATTTATTTACACACAAGTCGCACTAAGAAAAATAAATAAAACACACAAAAGCAATTAAACCGTTAGACGACAACTATGTTAAAGTATCAAAATACATGTGAAAAAGACCCCCAAGTCATGTCGAATTACTGACATGGCAATACCTGATTGGCTCGTTTCAAAAATTTAGGTTCATTAAGCATTTATTTCTTAGGGGCCTACACGAATATAACTTTTTGTTAGTGAAGGGTCATATTCCAAGGCTTAGGCGTGAATAATCATAAATTTTGGACCCCTTGAAGGCCGTATTGGGTATTGACCGGTGTGACTTTTATGTGAATGACCAAATGGATCGTGCATTTCGGAAGGCCGAAGATATATTGGACGATATTAACAAATAAATTAAAATCTTGTTTGGAGTTCATTTGGTAGAGATTAAAATTGAAAAATTAGTCGTTATTGTTGACTTTTATTAGATGAGTGGGACCCAATAACGGCTATATTTTCAATTTTAATTGAATTTTAATCAGTACCAAAGAGGGCTCTTAATATTGTGTCTAGTTTATATGGTGTTACATACCAAACAAAGCATGTTTGTTGATGTTTTATTTCGTTGCTTTAAATTTATATTGTCTTTCTAGTATTTACTTACTTGATAAGAGGGTGTTTTTGTGCTTATGTGGTATAAAATGTGATATTTTATTTCCTTTATAATTATGTGGTTGCTTTTATATCGACCTTCCTAGTATTTATTTTGTTAGAACATTTTTGTCCTTATATCGTCGTATTGCTTTTTTAAGGTTTTGTCGCCATTAAAACCCTGTTAAGACTTAAGATATAGTTGTTTCTTGGTTATTTTTGATAAGTTAATACAAAATATTGAATTCCTCCGATATGCGATTCTTTTTTGATATTCTATTAAATCAACGGATTTAGATTAAGGTGGTATTTTTTGTTGCATCAGTTACGATTAATGTTGCATAGGATAATGAATAAAATTTTAACTTATTTTCTTCCTTAATTACTTTTAGTGTTTTCTTAATGAGTAATGATATTTAGTCTCATTGGAGTTACAACGTCAGTCTGTGTGGCGTTAAATGATAGGTGGAATTAAACAAGTTATTTACTTTCACTTTTCATTTAACTTATCATCTAGCGTCACTTAAATTGATGTTGTAACCCCAGTGAGGCTACGCAAAATTATTCTTTCTTAGTAGTTACGATGTTATATTATGTTACTATGAATAAAATTAAGAAAGAAAGGTTTCTATTTCTAAAAGAGATCATGTGTTGGAATTAAATACGTCCATATGAAAATAAGATTTAAAAAAAAATATATTAAATATCAAAACGTGCTTTTCTGTACAAAAAATGGTGGGGATGGAGGAAGCACATGGAGAACACATGGATGACGAATTTGAGAGGTGAATACAGTGATTTGTGTACAGAAATTGAATTGGACAACATGAACGTGCTTTTCTTTTGTTTCACTCCAAAAACAAGCTTTGGACAGCTTGGAATTTTACTTTGTTTCCATGTCACTTTCAATTATCCAGTTATGTCCAAAGTTCATTAAAAACAAAACAAAATTTTCTCTCTCTTATCACAAAAAGGAAAAAGAATTAGATAAATAAAAATAGGTTGTTGATAGTACTAAGTATGATAGGTACCCACTAAATATATTATAAGCATGGTCATCAACTTAGTCAAAGCATCGGATCACATGATCGATAGTTTAACCTACGAATCATTGGTTTAATCGACACGTCAAAAATCAAAACAAAACAAAACAAATTTTGTATCAAAAAAATTCTTTTAGCATTTAAACAATTACAAGTACTCAAACAGATGAAGCCTAGTCGAAGTAGGCTTCCTCCATCAACTATGAGGTCATGAATTCGAGACACGGGCCCTTCATTGGCTAATTTTGCGAGTTACGATTCGACCAATTTGATAGAACCGTCCGTTTCTGCGAGTCTCAAACGGTTTAATTGTTAATTGATCCAAGTATACTAATTGGACCCGACCATGCTCTAATTTACTAATTTCCTGATCGAGCCGTTGATCCGATTCGAATTTAATACCTATGATCGTAAGTGTTAAGAATTTTTAGTGCTGAAGTGTGACTATTACAAAAGGATAACTAGTCGACTTATCATTCATCCCAATAATTGGTCCTTCATCAAGAAAATGCTTTTCCGGGTTCAAGTTCAACCTCTTGATATTCCTATACGTTAATTCGAGGTAAAATAGACGTAATACGCATAACAAAAAGATAGACAATATATATTACATTTAATAATCTATAAAAGAATTTTGGAATAAAATATCTCCTTCATTTTTATATAAGTGTCACCAATAATTGCATCCATTTCTCAAATGAGCTGTCTTTCGACAAACTTTGTACATTAAATTAAATTGAACGATTCATAAATTTAGCAGTCTGGAAAATTATACCAAACAAGCACTCAGTTCCATGCTTGTACACATTATTGAGCAAAATAAGTTGAACTTTTACGTAGCGATATTCAATCTACCTTATCAAACACGTCATTGCACATTGAGCCCTTGTTTGGCTTCCATTTTTAGATTCTCAAACACTCTTTTTTTTTTTCTTCATATTCATTTTCAGCCACACGTTTTATAGGGTCCATAGCTTTTATCAGCTTTTTAACCGTACATTTTCCATTTTTTATCAAATCTACTAAAAATCTAATTTTTAACTAAACCAAACATGGCTAAAGATAGATCTGAATACAAAGTTCTTATTTTATTCAAGGAGTCGCCTTCGAACGAAAAGGCCAAATCAACTTTCTTGCATTAAGAATGTCACTATAAAGATATTATTCTGATACAAAATAATATCTCTTTTAAGAATTGTATTTAGATTAAACCACATTATTGATTGAGAATTAATTAAGAAAAAAAATTGTATTGTCAAAGTGAAGCTAAATACAACTCATACTTATGATTTTTTTTTTGGATATTTTCTGCCAAATAATTATATTAATTAATTACAGTCAATCATGTACCAATGCTGTGATGGATTGAAAAGTCTCATAATTGTACATTCTTGGGGCGTGTCCGGTAGAGATTAAAATCGGATTAAAATTGAAAAACTAGTCGTTATTGTTAACTTTTATTGGACGAGTGAGATCCAATAACGACCATATTTTTAATTTTAATTGAATTTTAAGTTGTACCAAACAAGATCTTGATATGTAGTACTAAATGACACTATCTTGAGATGAGATCTGGATAGAAAGATTTTTTTAATTGGTTGGGTATGTGATTACGAATGAGAAATTCTTTCCGATGTGGTGATAAATGTTGATTGAAGCCCTGAATAGGATCCTATTGAACCAAAATTAGTCTTGCTTGATATAAATATCTTTTGGAGGAGAGCAGACGTCATGACTGCAATCTGATTGGTTATGAGTCTGGCTAGTGACCCACACGTAGTGCTCTTTTTTCAATAGGGTTCCCAACGAGTTTGGATGGTGTTCCCTTATATTTAAAAAAAAAAAAAAATCAATTGAAAGGCATAAACATTTGAACGACTCAGGTTTTGATTTTATCTTTCTTTCGATATGATCATTCTATTTAAAGGGGAATAGTGACATTCGACCCACTTCTCAGGAAAAGTTCAGGGAAATTATAGAAAAATGCTAAATATACATGGGGGTTACACCCCCTCACACAAGGAGGGTTATACTCCCCTCACACGAGGAGAAGGAGGAGGGCGGAGGGGAGCTCACGGCTAATAAAATAATCGTGGGCCCCCCATTTGTGAGAGTGGCGGGTAACGTGTAGCAAATCTCATGTTTTAATTAGATCAGTTAAGAAAAGAACAAAATTAATAGAAAAAATGTCGAAACTTTTTGAGTTATTCGACACAATGTCATCCATGCAAATGACAAACATGCCTTAGAATAAGAACGCGTTCAGTATCACTCATATGGATCCTCACCTCATATTTACCGTAACCCATATATATGATTAGTTTAGATCTATCTTCCGACTACATTTTACTTTATTACTCGTCAAGTTTAGGGATGGCTCTACAGGGTAATGACTAAAATGTCCTTATTTACCGTCTGTTTACTTATTCCTAGACAGATCGAGACGAAAATAGATCAAGATTATGTAAAGGGAAATATTCATTTTCGCTTTCCCACCAAAAAGCATAGCCCATTAAAGAATCACACTATAAATAAGCCAAAAGTACAACGCATCATTTAACTATGGAGAAGGACGTTCTAGCAATATTAAAATCTCCAAGGACATTTTCGTAAACTCAACTAACTTGCCAACCAACGACCACCGTACAGGTTGTTAGATATACACACAGTAAAAACAAACACTTATATATTCAACATCATAACAAATTCATCCCTCTTTCAAGATTCACCTCCAAATCAACAATGGCGGAATTAGAGAGCCCAAATGTGATGCCTAAACTCATCAGTTTCCTCTCTTCTCTCCTCCACAGGGTGGCCGAGTCGAACGATCTAAACCCAAGTTTCCAAACCCAGAAAATCTCTGTCTTTCACGGCCTAACTCGACCAACCATCTCAATTCAGACTTATTTGGATAGAATTTTTAAGTATGCAAATTGTAGCCCTTGTTGTTATGTCGTTGCTTACGTGTATCTTGATCGGTTCACACAGCGCCAGCCCACCTTGCCAATCAATTCTTTCAGCGTTCATCGCCTGCTCATCACTAGTGTTATGGTTGCTGCAAAATTCATGGATGACATGTAAGTTTTCTCTTGAAGAAATTTTGTTATTTTTATGATATTCTTCATGTAGATGCTTTTGGGATTCAGTTTGATCCAGAGGACTCCGAATTTTTTTGGGTTTTTTAGTTAGTACGTTGGAATTAAAGCAGTTTTTTGATGTGTTTAATTGTCATCCTAGTTCTTTATTTTCATCGAATTTAGCCTCGAACTCTGGAAAATATTTTTTTTTTTTATTAATGATTCATGTAATCGACTTAAATTATTGTTATTGTTGTACAAGAACCCATATAGTAAACTAAGCAATAAGCAGTACTGTTTAAATTTTCCATTTAGAGGGTTTGTGATTAAGTTCTTTTGAGTCAAATTCTTGATTATCTCAAGAAGATAAATAGTTAGATCCAGCAATCTTTCCATTAATTTCTGTTTTTATTATATAATTTTAATTATTCAAATTAGACAGCCACTCATTGTGGCATCCAGGTCTAAATCTTACATTCATTTCTGAAAGCTACATTCCAACAATGACTTAGAATTTAGAGTAATTCATTTTATGCCCTCATTTGATTTACCATTTTTCTCTCTCTTCTTTTCAACTTCACATTCTTCGATAAAATAATATTATACGCAAGTTCAAAACTTTTCCTTTATTTTTAACCACACATTCTCCATCAATCTACTATCTAAAAATGGATTCTAACCCAAAAAATAGGGCTCAAACATATATAATAATATATACACCAACAGTATATGCAATAGTATAATGCATGCAAATTTTGGACCAGTAATTTTCCTTTTGGGTTTGTTTAAAAAGGTCGACTAGTTAGTACTAGACAATATTCAGAAACAATAAGACAGTATTTTGTATTGAATCAACACGTCTCATATTTGTCTTTCGTGGGCCATAAAATGTGCAGATATTACAACAATGCTTTCTACGCTAAAGTTGGAGGAATCAGCACGACTGAGATGAACTTTCTTGAAGTGGATTTTTTATTTGGATTGGGATTCAACTTGAATGTGAAACCCAACAGTTTTTATGCATATTGTTCATATCTTCAAAGAGAGATGATAATGATGCAGCCTCAAGTTGACATGGCAGAATCCTCCTTGTGTACAGCAAGATCATCAAACCTCCATTTGTGTTTCAATGAAGACGAATCATCCCATCAACAACAACAGCAGCAGCAACTTGCTGTTTAAGCTTAATGCATTTTTAGCGTATTTGGTAATGTCGACTATAAAGTACAATACGAAAAAAGAAGCTAAAATCTTGTCTACTGCACTATCTAGTATTATGTACCATACATGTCATTGAATTTGTGATGCGTGTAGGTTAGTGTCTTAGAGGTAGTGTTTTTCTTTTCATTTCCTCTTACTTTGGGTTGGCAATTTAAGCCCATAATTGTACCATGTCCTTATTCTGTGTGTCAAGTTTTCAAGATTTTGAGCTAGCCATGTTTTGGGGTATATTTGTAAGTAATTCATAGGCACATACAGATATTGTTGTCTCTTGTAAATTGTTTGGTTTTATATGCTATACTCCTAGATCTAGTGATTCGTCAAAATTGTAGATAGCTTAATAATGCCCGGCCGGCCCTCAGGTAGTCTTGTCTATGGTGTTTTACTCACCTTTCAATGGCTCGGCGTAAAGCACGAAAGCCAATACTTTAGGAAGTGGATCTTTATACCAGATCTACTCTTTCTTGTTTGTTGCCCAAAAAGAAAGAAAAAAAAAATACAAAACAAAAAAAACTTTTTTCTTGTCCTAGCAAGATTCTAATACTCCTTTTATCAGTAGAGTGACTAAAAATTCACAAGTTGATGCTAAGACCTTATATGGAAAGGGACGTGAATGGTGAGGGTGGGTTCTAACAAAAGGCTTGTTTGTAGAAAAGTGAATGATTTAATTTTTGCTAGTGAAGACAAGTGGGACAGTTGTAATTTGATTCTGGAGGGGAACACGCTGCATGTGCAAGCATATATGCAACTGTAGTTGGGCATGTCACATGTGACAGCTTCACCTCGAAAGGGACAGAGACGGGAGAGAACAAAATAATCCTTCTTCTTCTTCTTCTTGATCTATATATATAGATATTAACAATGTATCTATGTATATACAGCAATCAATGTGCAGAGATTGGCACTTAAGATTGAAGTAGTTGATTCTCGACCTTTCATTGTAGCACTTAAGCAGACGATCATGTGATTCATAAGTGTTTAATTTTATGGAGTTGGAAGTGCAACATATTTTTTCCAAGAAGACCGAGTGATAATTTAATAAAGTACAATGTCATTTGTACATCTTCTTTGTACATTATTGTTGACATTACAAGTGTTGTCAACGAAAAAATGTCCGATGATGTGTTGCAACGCGGCAGAGTGAAAAAAATAGTGTACACCAAGCATAATTGTTTATAAAATATTTGGATCATTTCATCATTGGAATTGATTGCGCAGCTTGAGGGACTAACTTTCTTGTTTTCAAAAGTTGAGGATGAATTTGCTACTTGAATAAAGTTGAGACTAATGGGCAATTTTCCTAATTATCTAAATACTTGAACATACTTGAACGACATATTTGGTATGAATGGTTGAAAAGTATTGTAATAACTTTTAATAAGAAAAGAAATTAAAATCTTCGATATCATGTACCCAAATATTAATCGAATTATGTTTACAATGTAGCTAACACAAAACTATGTTCTAACGACGTGGACTTGAAAATTGACTAATGTGGTTATATTTCTTCAAAAGCGAGTTTTTGGTCCCCGAATTATTTAAATTGGTCAATATGAGTATCAAGTGGCTGAAATCATCAATTTAGATGTTAAAAACGTATATGATTTTCACGTGACTCATAGATATAGGGCAAAAATTATCAAATTACATTTATCTCCAATTCAACTTAAAAGCCGAGTACAATTTTAACTTCTAAATTGACGATTTTATACGGTACAAATTCAAATATGTTGGGAACCAAAGATTCGCTTTAAAATTTAAGACACAACTATACTACGTGAAATGTTGAAAAGCCTAGTTCTAATTTACTTATTATAAATATTATTACAAACAATAAATTAGAATTGGCCTTTGGATGTATTTCTACATAGCTGAAATTACACCACCAGTTTCTTAACTTTTCATTTCAATAATTAGGTACAAAGATTTTTCTTTAAAAAATCAGACGCACCACCACCCCCCCCCCCCCCCCCCTCCTTCTACCATCTCTCTCTGTCTACCGCTAAACCAACTCCAACCACCGCAACAGTAAACCAGCCACCGTCTTTTCCGTTCACAATCAATAGTGGATCGGCGCACGATTTGTACTCACTTGCATCATCTATGGTCATCGTTGGTCATTCCTTCCACTCGAAGCGTTGTAGCCAAGTTCTCCCTTTCACATTTCATCTCAAAGCCCCCCTTGTTTCGCAGTATTATCGCAATGTCGATGCCTTCAATTGATATCAAACTATAACACGAGAACTGGGCCAATCAAATGTTTGATACACAACACCAAACCCACCATTGAACTCCGTAGTGGTCGCTGCCAACAAGCCATTGCCAATTTGGGCAACCTTGTTCAGGCTGAGCATTGAAGAATCATCCACATCCCCGTGATCCACCATTGAATGGATTGCGCTTGGCTAGGTGAGGCGGCTACAGTCTCCGGCTATATACTCACACGTCCATATAACCTTTTTCCATGATGGTAGTATTGCCGGTATGGAGAGATTGACGTGGATTAGCTCAAAATCGGCCATAGATTGGTGTTATTCCCTGATATCACTGCCACGCCAGCCGTGTCCGTAGAACCAGCGACCACCAACACCAGTGCTTTCTCCTCGAAATTATTGGTGCTCCAACAAGATGAAGTATCACTCCGTAATTTGTTTCTTACTGACCAGCAGAGCTCTAAACCCAACACCCCCTTCCCCCTCAAAATTAAACGTTATGAGCATCCCCTACGCGTGAGAACCAAATCCACAAAATCCTTCTTAGACCAAATGATTGAACAGCACAATAAATCAAAACAACATCAGAAGTGGAGAAAACACGAGCCATGATCGACACACTTTCGTAAAATACTGAATAATACTTGCACGTATAGATTCAAGATTTATGTTCTTCACTTGGTCTTCGAGGATAAATGCAAGGTTTGTGTTTTTGAGGGAGGGTTGTGGTGGTGAGGCGCCGTAGGTATTTTCCCCCTCATTTTTGTTTCTTATTCTTCCCTTTTTTTTTCTTTTATAATTTTCTTTATTCACTTGTTTAATCATATGGTTTTTACAAATACTGGTGTTTAAGTTGCCTAAACAATAAATCCTCCTTTATTAAATTGGTTACCAAACAAGTAATCCAAGTGCATAACAATTTAAGACCTTCCAAGAAACAAATCACGTTGCACATTCTTTAATGAGCAAATCATGACAAGAAAATCACAGCTCTTCACCTTAAAAAAATGAAGACAAATCTCGTTTCATTTTATTATTTTCTGTTGCAAAGAGAATTACAACCATGAGCACGAGTTTATACGATCAAAGGATTACACCATTCTTGCAAAAGTGATGCTGTAAAGCCTCCACGCTTCCGGGAGAAATTTTGAGTTCCTAAACCCTTCAACTTAGACATTAAAGGATCAAGTGTACAACAGGCTAATAATGATTTTGCAGGATGCAAAAGTAAAACAAGTATGAAAAATGGGAGATCAAGTCGAATAGCATCCCGACTATGTCTATGGTCAAAGCAGAATTCACCACATAACAAGCCAAATTATGATCTGATCAAATGAAAACATGTCTTTGGTTCCCTACCTACGCAACAGTACAAGTTTTCCTTTCAAAGGGATTTGCAAAAGTGGTATATGACCTAATGCAAGTAAAGCACGTCTTAAAGTGATGCTTCATCCACACAAAAGCTTAACAAAGATAATAGCTCCATGATAAGAGAATATATATATTCAACTAACCCAGAGCATATATCATACAGTTCCTGAAAATGCAGAACATGATTAAAAAAGAAGAAAGCACTACCCCTTCTGATGAAACGAACTGATTATGCTAAAACCAACCTTCAGTATGAGGAAAAAATTCACGGAGATTAGCCTCATGAACACAGCCACAAATTCCCTATCTGGAGATCCATATTAAGTGCATATTTGGAAAGCTTACAATTGTTTATAAGCTCATCAAACTCTATTCTTATCCATAAATTTCGCACGACCCACAACTTTAACCTAATGTTTAACGACATTCCTTCGGCACATTAGTTATAAGCACTTAAAATCTTAGCCAAACAAGCTATGAAAAGCCAGTACTGTAGTGAATTGTCATATCCCTTGGCCAATAAATTATATTTGTATTATAAACTACTTAAAAGAGCTTTGTCCTAATTCTTTCAAGAATCATTAGGCAACAAAGTATCAACACAAATCAAAAGGGTCGTGATCAAATTCGACTTATGTGCAAATGTTCCTCTGCAATTCAGGTAACCTTTGGAAAATCTCTATTAGTTGCATACAGCACGCAATAGAACGATATTTTAGGGACAAGATTTCAGGTATTCAGAGCTTTTAAACAAGACGATAATATCAATCACAATTGCCCCGCACCAACAGTAAGTAAACCAAAAACCATGTTCTACATCCACGCCTATCATCAAGTGAACCGAAACTATAGATCCATCAAAAACTCGGATACATATCACTGATGCAAACAGTTTTGAGGGATTTAAACTTCATTTCAAGTAAAACCGGGTATACTTTCTTTTACACTTAGGTGAATGATTCCGAGAAAAAAGCACCATACAGTACAGATCCGTGATGAGTATTAGAGAATGACATGAACTGCACAGTACAGCAAAATCACCTAAACAAACCAGTGCCACCAAGAACAGGAGGTGGTACCCTGCCAAATCACGTGCAGGCACTTCATATGAAATATTGAAAAGGCTGATTGCTACCATTAGCTTTGTAATTTTGCTTTTTCTAACACTTATGGCCATAATAGAAAGTCCAGAAGAACAAAGCTTTTTATCGTATTAATTCAATTGAGCAAGAAGCCAGTCCCGTCTTAAAAAAATGTCATCCCAAGGATCCAAATTTAGGACATCCATCTGCTAACTTCTTGTTGAATATAAAACACAGAGCCAACTCGTCTCGTGTCTAAAATTTGTAAAAGGTCAATCCACAATTGCTTACTCATCAGAGAATATTATAGAAAACCTGTTGGAAGCCTCATAGATGCCCTTCACCAACTTATTCCCAGGATCTCTAAATTATCAAGGCAGGTAGAACCTTGGAAGAAAAAATGAAAAGAAAAACGCTTTCTAACTGAAAGTTCTTGCTCATCCAATAAAATCCATCTGGTAATGGAGACAATGGTCCTTAAGTAAATGCAACATAGCTTGCAGTGTTTTCCATTATGCTCACCCTCTGAAGCAAATGTTACATACCACCTCATTTACAAGCAAACCAAGGAGATAGCACTAGTAAACATGCATTTATAAGGTAACGCATATTGAACAAGTCTATTAACCTCTGAAAAACTCAGAGTTCCATTACAGCAGAGAAGTACCAAGATAAAATATCCTAAATGCAGATCTTTAGATGGTCTGCTGCAATACACCAGTACTACTGAAATTTGTCTTTTGAGTTTCTTCTCGTTGAACAACAGAGAGGCTTTATACTTATACAATGCTTCATCCGAAACTTGAGTATGAAAATTCACAACCTTCAAATAATCTTACATCCTGTAGAAGCCTCTCCTCAATTCCAATCTCTGCCATAGACAAATCAAAAGTAACAACAATGCTCCTTTCCCATCAAGCACGGTTCTAGTCACTAAGAAATGTAAGCTACGACTTGGGCAATCGTGATTTAGACGAAAACAATTCACAAGTAAAATAACAAAGCTTCCGTTTGCCTCATTAAACTATTTCAGCAAGATTATATGAAACAAAAAAAGGGCATACCTCAATAGTATGACCCGGAACCACCACTTCCCATATAACTACTACCACCCATGCTCCGTCCAGTGTAGAGTGATGAGTAAGAGCTACCACCAACCTAAAATTCCAGAAACAAGCATGCATAAGAAAGTACATGAAAACAGTACAAACTCTGAAGAAAGTAAGATTATAATAAACGTACATCACTTCCACGGGACATGTAATCACTACCATAGCCTGATGAGTACATCCCACTAACATCACTACCACCATAAGAGCCTGCAGTGAAGGCAGCATGCACAACATGACACGTGAATGACTTGCATAACAAATATCCCGAGGGATTAATCATTCTTTTTTAGAATATGATATGAGATCAAAAGCAGTTGATCCAAACCAATAAACTTGTCAATTTGCAACATAGAATGTACCTCCACCATAGCTCATTCCCTGACGACTACTGTAAATCCCATGAGAATCTTGACTGGAGAGGGAGCTTCGGCTACCACCATATCCTAGATTTGACCTACTAAGCCTGCAAATCATATGAGAAAGTCGAAGTCAAAAAAAGGGCACAAGATCCGAGAAGGAAATAGAGTTACATTTTCAAGCATATACATGGTAACAGACCTATCACTGTAAGCATCCCCATATTGAGAAGTGCTTCCACCAAGATCATAATCCAAACGAGCACGTGAATGGCGCACTCCTGCCTCAGCATAGCGTGGAGGAACATCGTCCTTGCATACATAGTCGATGTCAAATTTAATTTCAATAAAGTTTCAAATGTATGAAATTGAAAATCGCATTATACAGAAATATGTTCCAAAAGAGAGCTACCACTGCAGCATACGGACGTTTTGACCCAGATACAGAATCATATTCACGCCCTCGTCCCTCGCGGTAAGTTGGAGGTGGCCTTTCATACCTTTGGCTGTAAGTATCATCAACATAAGCTCTTCTTGCTGCAGTGCGAGAGGTACCACCTCTTGGCAAATCAGGGTAACTGGATCCACGAGGAGAATAGTCATCCCTATATGACGAGCGTCTATCTGGTGGACCTCTAGAATTATAGTCTGTGGCAGCCCTGCTCCTAGCGGGAAGCTCCTCGCGGTGACTGTAGTCCCTCTTCAAACCACTCTTGGGATAAACTGGAACTGAACAGAAAAAGATTTGTCAACACTGCAAGAGTTGTTTACAGCTGAATGGTACTTACAACGATAAATACCAGGTGGTCTCCTGTCATAGGACCTTGGTAAGGGAGCTGGTGGTCTGCTTCTTGGAGGCATTGTCATAACTGGTCGTCTATCTCGAATACTAGCAGGCCTTTTGAAACCACGATCAACTACAGGTGGCAGACGAGGTCCAGAGCCCCTTGGTCGGTTGAAGGGGATACTACGTGGAACTGGACGACTCCATGGACTCCTAACACCTCGAATCGGTCCACGGCCAGGCCGAAAATCTCCGCGAGAAGGATGTTTACCTTTGCCTCTTTGGAGTGGTCTAGAAAGCCTGGCCCTAACTTTAGCCTGAAATAAGTAACCATTAAGCACTTGCTGCAAGAGGCATAACGACATAGAAAAACGACATATCTTTAGGGAACAAAAACCTTAGTATCTCCTTCACCCAAATCCTCATTATTGATGCTTTTAGCACAATTAACCGCTGCATCATGGGTATCAAATGTGACAAATCCAAAATCCTTTCTCCTAGCAGATGGCATGTTGCGGGCTAGCTCGACCTTTTCAATTGCCCCATATTTTCTAAGAAGTTTCCGAATGTGATCCTCATCCCAAGAAGCAAGAAGACCATCCACAAACACAGTTTTAACCTGAACCAAGATTATAAGTAACGTCAGCATAAAAAGGTATGTTGCATCAAAAGGAGATGAATTAAAGACCTACTTATTACCTCCCAAAAGAAATATAATAATAAGCCTCTACTCTTTTTCTATCCATACCATGACCAAGTAAAATATAAATCAACTACCATAAAACATAAAAATTGAAGCAACAACAATATATCAAAAAGAAAACAATTCTAGTTGTTCAAGCTGTTCAAAATGTTACCAGCACCATGATAGACCACAATTCAAGTGCACAATGATCTACAATATGATCTAAACCAACCAGGCATCGTGATCCTTTCAACCAAGCAGAAAGCTCATCCAAGTATGTACCTGAGCCATAATTTCATCACCGGGGTCAATGAAGGAATCTGCAAAGGAAACCTTAGCAGGTCTATCCACTCCAAACATGACATCCCTCTTCTGTAGACGCTTAAAAGCATCCATAGCATCGGATCGCGAGGAGAATTCCAAGAAGGCAAAACCTCGATTCATCCCTTGGTTGTTAGCGTCTTCAATCAATGTCAAATCGTCAATGTTCTCCACACCATAGAGCTTCAACTTATCTTTCAACTGGAAGCACATCAAATATACAAGTAAGAAGAGACTAACCAACTCCTTGAAATCTAGAGCACATAAATATGCTTACGGATTCCTAATCGACTTACTGCTTCCTTTGTCCATGTCTTGCATATGTTACCCAGAAACAAAGTATCACTGTCTTGACTCGGAGTAACACCACATTGCTTTCCATGAACCTGGAATATGGTTGTCAAGAATTTACGATTCAATACGGTAAAAAAAAACAGTAGCTGGGAGAACAGCGTGATTAAGGAAGTACCACTGGGTTCTTCAGCTCAGTACAAGCTCGTCTTGCTTGTTCTGCTGTTGCAAAACGCAAGAATGCAAATCCTTTATTCTTCTTAGTCTGAGGATTCATCATAAGTCTGACTTCAGTAACCTCGCCAACTTCACTGAAGACTTTCCTAAGATCATCCTCAGTAGCATCCTTGTCCAATCCCCCAACAAAAATTTCAAATTCCTTCCTCTTGCGCCTTTCTTTAAAAACTTCGTGATGCTCTTCTTCTTCAGCAGCATCAACCATCTC
Source organism: Fraxinus excelsior (assembly GCA_019097785.1). Classification (NCBI taxonomy): domain Eukaryota; kingdom Viridiplantae; phylum Streptophyta; class Magnoliopsida; order Lamiales; family Oleaceae; genus Fraxinus; species Fraxinus excelsior. The sequence continues at coordinate 22,087,272 of CM032639.1, read as the reverse complement.
AGCATGCTCATCTCCAGCATGCTCATCTCCTTCTTCAGGCTCAAGTTCTTCCTGCGCACCTTCCATATCCTCTTCAACCATATCACCCTCTTCTTCTTCACCAATATCCCCCTCCTCGAGTTCTTCACCTACTTTGTCTTCCTCTTCCTGAGCATCTTGCTCAATTTCCTTCTCATCATAATCTACACCACTGTACTCTTCAGGTTCGTAGTCAGGCTCATTATCCTCCAAATCTAATCGTTCACCCGTTTCATATTCATCAACAGATTCTTTCACCTCGTCATCCTCTGCCAGGCAAAAAAAGAGATACAGATATTCATTGGACAGTCAACAGACTGAAACCAAAGAAATACTCAGGACCATTTGCAACCAACTTTCTATAGTAATTAGTAGGTTTTCATAAATCCAGAAAGATACGTGTTTGCACAGTAGTAATTATCTAAAAAATACTTCTAGAAAGTAGATGTCTTCCTAAAACAAACAAGAAAAGAATACAAAGTTCTGCCAGTGAAAATACTTTTAGAGCGAAGGTCGTTGTACAATTAAATGACTGAAGCTATAATCTCTCTCTTCTTTCCCAGAAGCAAGAAAGAGGAAGAGAGAGAGAGAGCACCAAACCCATAATTTTATAAGCTGAAACTGCACACTACCTCAGAGACAGGAGAAAACCAACTACAGAGCAAAAAACAAGTATCTGGCAAGTTTATGGAGCTTAGAATAATCACTCTGTCAATACAACATCATTTACACGTGAGAAACATAATGAGAAATTCTAATTTGCCCACCATCTTTAGACAATCCTCACATACACAACTTCTGCAAGGTTTAAGGAAGATCAACAACTTCCAAAAAAGAAGGATATCAGTACGTCACCAAAAGACACTCTTTTTAGAATCGTTCAGCAAACTCAACCGATAAAATATCACCTTCACAGTGTACAAATCTAAAGTAATCCTGATTTCCCAATTTTAACCAATTTATAGCCTGTTGACGGACCTCTACGAGTATGAAACTAGAGGGGACGAGAAACCATAAAGACCAACACCCATAAAAGAGGCTTCTTGACTTGGTTCAAGATATTCTAAATTTATAATTTAGGCTACCCTGACAAAAATATTTGAAATTTGCATATACTGCCTTAGTTAAACCAAATTTCATCTTTTACTTTAGGGATCTAAAATAAATTATCAGTAATCAACTTGCACATACTACCAATCATCAAAATCGTTTACTTACTCTGTACGGATGCCTCTCCATTATCCTTCGCCTTTGCCTCTTTCTCGCGCTCCGCTATCTTAATCTCTTTTTCCTTCTCCTCTATCACAACCACGGTCTTCTGTTCCTCCACCGCCTCCTCGGCCTTCACGTTCGATTCCTCTGGCTGGACCTGGGTCTTCTGCATTGCACGAGCTCGCGCAGCCCGCTTCGTGCCTGGTCCCGGCGGCATCTTCTTGGCGGTTCTCGGGGGCATCTTCCGATCAAAATTAACCTCTATCCAATAAACAATCTAAGATTTTGAGACCCTAAATTCAACTATTGCATATCGTGTCTGCGCAAATATGTAAAGTAAGAAACCCTAAATCTGACCAATATATTTGTCATTTAGGGAATCCCCGGGTCTATATAAAGGTGTTACGTGTAGAATAATTTTCCGCGCGTGGGGAACTCTACACGCGGTATAATAATAAGGTTAATTTCACAAACGGTCACTGAACTTATCTAAAATCACAAAACAGCCATTAAATTTTAAAATTTGTAGAAATGGTCACTGAAGTTTCAAGCGCATTCACAAACAGTTACTGAAGTTTTAATTTGTTTTACAAACGGTCACTGCAAGACTGTTATGGTTTTAATTCAAACTTAAAGGACCAAAACACATCGGCATAAAAGCTGACCATCCAAGGTGCAAATTTCTTGCTATTAAGTGTAACATTTAGAGTAAATTAGATAAAAATTGTAAATGTAATATTTTAATTCTCATTCCGCTTATATACGTATAAGACCAAAAATTTAAATATGATATATAAATATTTTTCTATGTTTTTTGTGATTGTGCATAGATTTCCTAGCTCTTAATGCACTTTTATTTATTTTAATTCACATAAAAATATATTGTATTCTTGTTTAAAAGTGGTTGACTTAGAAATTTGCACTTGAAATGGTCAACACTCTGTGTTCACGTGTTTTGGTCTTTTGAGTTTGAATTAAAATCATAACGGTCTTTTAGTGACTGTTTGTGAACCAAATTCAAACTTTAGTGACCATTTATGAAAGCGCATGAAACTTCAGTGACTGTTTCTGCAAGTTTTAAACTTCAATGACAGTTTTATAATTTTTAGATAAGTTCAGTGGCCGTTTGTGAAATTAACTCTATAATAAAAAGAAATAAATTTTGTTATAAATATTGATAAGGGCATTTTTGATACGTTTATTTTGGTTCACAAACATGAATATTTGTCGATAAACATTCGGAATAGAGCTTAATTTGTGTGAATTGTGTTTGTAGGGCAACAATGAAGATTATGGTGGAAATTAGAAGAAAAGTAGAGAAAATGGGCCAAAACGAAGGAAAACAAAAGTTCAGGGACCAAAATGCAAATAATCAAAAGATGACCCGATACCAACTCAAGAGTGGACATAAGCTTAATCATACATTGAGGAATGCATGGGATGATTGGAGGACAAAAATGAACAAAAGAGGTCAAAACAAGAGAATAATGAAGTTGGAGGACCAAAATGAAGATTTGTGATTGTTGCTTGTTCCATGCGGCCGCAAGGTGTAATCTTCCTTGCGGCCGCAAGCAAGGGTGCAGGGAAAATTTTGTGAAAAAATTTTGTTCCTTGCGGCCGCAAGGAACAAATCTGGCGCGATTTTTCTGGTTTCCTTATTTGACTCCAACACGTATGGTAATGATTCTAGGGCAACTATAAAAACTAAAATACGTCCATAAACTAGGGTTATGCCTTCCTAGAGAGAAAAACAACCTCTTTGAGCGAGAACGAAGGCAAGGACGAAGGATTTCACTCCAAGATCGAAGATTTCAAGCTTTACATTCAAGAATTGGGTGATGTCTTCTCCTAAATATTTTCTTTGTTATTTTAATTTATCCATGCTAGGCTAGGTTTTTAATTGTACTAGGTGAACGATGAACCTCGTATTGTGAACTTTTAATTTCTATTTTGCAATTTGATATTTAAACACGTTTGATGGATGTTGAATGATTTATATACACTTTCTTGTCTCTACAATTATATGCGCAATGGTTGTATGAGTTTGGGTGATTTATTTTATGCATTCGAAAGAAGGGAAATAGATTCTACAAGGTATAAATCATCATAAGGTCCGATAGGGGATAGAAATATACCGCTATGCTTTATGTGAATCTCTAAGTGTTTACAAAACGTCATGCATTCTTTTATATTGCATTTGTCATAGAAATATAGTCAAATGGTATATTAGAATAGGTTCAATTCTACTCGAAAGAGATTATTGAATAAGTTAGAAACATTGATTCTTCAACCAATTCATCGTGTTGTCAAATTGTGAAATAGGAGTTACAAAGTGAACTTGCTTGGTGATTCGGGATCCTAGTACGCTTTTTCATACATTAATTTTATCAACCTTTTGCATTCGACATATTCTTGCATTTAATCATAATTTTAGTTTAATTCACGTAGTAGTCATAGCTTCATCAAAAATCACACAAATAATCATCTTGAATTTAATAGATTCGGTTAAGGTCGAGATAATAATAATCACGTTAAATCAATCCTCGTGGGAACGATACTCGAAATTTTAGGATTTCCACTTTATTACTTGTCAACGAACCGTGCACTTGCGGTGATTTAAATTCGAAACATATTTTCGTGACCGTGCACTTGCGGTGATTTAAATTCGAAACATATTTTCGTGAACAAGTTTTTGGCGCCGTTGCCGGGGATTGAGTATTAATTTGATTTTTGTTATTTAGACACTAATTCGAACGTGTTTTGTTTTCATTTTCGTTGCATTTTATTTTATTTTATACTATTAAGTTTATTTACACAGGCTGAACTTGGTACTATTAACTCTTTTCACTTCTTCAGGTCGTTCGCTCATGCATGCGAAGATCAGTTGGCGGTGAACTACTCCCAACTGATTTAGAAATTGAACGGACCTTTCGTCGAAGACAGAAAATAGCAAGAGCAGCACAACAGGAAAATCAAGAAATAATCCAAATGGCTGATCAACAACCACCACCGATGGTTGCACCTGCAGCTCTAGCCAATGATGAAGCACTCGATGGTGGGGATGCTTTGCTCGGGGATTTCCTATCACCGTTTGTTGTTCAAAACCAATCTAGCATTGTCTACCCAGCTTTCGAGCAGCCGAATTTTCAGCTAAAGACGAAGGTCATTCAGCTCTTTCAGAATGGCAAGCAATTCTACGGGGCATCCAACGAGAACCCACATACACATGTGTCCCGTTTCTTGGATATGTATCAACATTTCAAGTACCCAGGGATATCAGAAGATGCAATCAGACTGAGGCTGTTCCCGCTCACTCTCCGGGATAAAGCACTTGAATGGCTCGATTCACTCCCAGTAGCAAGTATAACTACGTGGAATGACTTAGCTCACAAATTCTGTACCAAATACTTCCCACCAGCCAAGGTGGCAAGAATGAGGCATGACATATCCATATTTAGCCAAAATGATACTGAGTCGTTCGATGAAGCGTGGAACAGATTCAAGAGCATGCTACGGAAGTGTCCTCAACATGGGTTCGATCAGAAACACAAGTTAGGTTTTTCTATTTGGGACTAACTCCGGCTCCAGAAGTATGGTGGATTCATCATCAAACGGCTCCATAAGCACTAGGTCAATTGCTGGAGCCTGGGAATTGTTTGAAAGAATGGCTAATACTTCAGCCATGTGGTCTACAGATAGAGGAGGCACAAAGAAATCAGTCGGAGTGTATGAGGTGGATAGCTACTCAGCATTGTCTGCAAAAATTGACTCACTATTTCACAAGATGGAGAATATGACACAGACAGTGAACTCAGCACAGGTCAAGAAATTAATTTGTGAAGAATGTGGAGCAGAACACCCCACAGCCGACTGTCCTATCCTTACACAAAGACTGGAACAGGTGGATTTTGCCCAATGGGGTCAACGTCAGCAAAACAACCCCTATTCTGAAACATACAATCCAGGTTGGAGAAATCACCCAAATTTCTCTTGGGGTGGAAACCAAAATCACAATCAGAATCATAATCGGGCTCAAGGGCAGTTTCAGCAGGAGAAGAAACCTCAGTTGGAAGACATGTTTGTAAAGTTCATGGAAAAGACCGATAAATATATGGAAACCACAAATCAATTCATGAGGAAGACTGAAACAAACCTCCAAAATCAAAGCAGCAATTAAAAATCTGCAGCAATTAAAAATCTAGAAACCCAAATGGGGCAGTTAGCCCTGTCTATGACAGGGAGGGTACCTGGTGCATTACCGAGCAACACCGAAATAAATCCTAGGGAGCATGTTCAAGCCATTACTACACGAAGCGGAGTTCAGCTACCTGAGATACATGTCAAGAGGCCAGATGTAATTAAAGAGCAGGTGGAGTTATCTATAGAAGAGAATGAGGAACATGCCGACAATATCAGGAAAACACCAGTGAAAGAAACTCCGACAGAACCACAGAAACATCAAGATACTTCAATGAACCCCTATGAGCCACCAATTCCATTCCCACAACGCTTGAGGAAGCAAAGGATGGAGCAGCAGTACAAGAAATTTCTGGAAGTGTTCAGAAAACTGCACATAAACATTCCATTGGCTGATGCACTCCTTCAAATACCTAGTTATGCAAAATTTTTGAAAGACATTCTATCAAACAAACGCAAACTGGAAGATCACGAGACAGTAATGTTAACTGAAGAAGTCAGTGCTAGGATTCAGAAAAAGCTTCCACCAAAATTAAAAGATCCAGGGAGTTTTACTGTGCCCTGTACTATTGGCGAAATTTTTTTTTATAAAGCATTGTGCGATCTTGGTGCAAGTATTAATTTGATGCCTTTGTCTGTTTTCAGGAAACTTGGCCTAGGAGAAGCTAAAGCAACCACGTCACGTTGCAGCTCGCTGACAGATCATTGACTCACCCAAGAGGAATCATCGAGGACGTGCTCATCAAGGTGGAAAAATTCATATTTCCTGCAGATTTCCTCATATTAGATATGGAGGAAGACAAAGATGTTCCACTAATTCTAGGTAGACCGTTCTTGGCCACGGGCAGAGCTCTGATTGATGTTCAGAGGGGGGCAGCTAATTTTGAGGTTGGGTGAAGAGCAGATATCCTTCAATGTTTTCAAATGCAGCAGTTTCCTTCAGAGGCAGGTAGCTATTTCAAAATTGATGTCATTGACAGGGTGGTGAATGATACATTCTTACTTCAACATCCTTCAGATGCATATGAGGCATGCATCGCTCATTCTCAATCAATAGATTCTGATTCACTGGAGATGGAGACTTGTGCACGATTTTTGGAAACCAACCCACCATACATCCGGAAACCACGTTTGCCATATTTTGAAGAACTTGGAACAGGAACCAACAAACATGTACCGTCCATTCAGCAGCCACCTAAACTAGAACTCAAGCAACTACCACCGCACCTCAGATATGCGTATTTGGGGGAATCATGCACTCTTCCAGTGATTATATCAAACTCAATCAGTGAAGTGGAGGAAGAGAAACTACTCCGGGAAAATAAAACAGCAATAGGATGGACCATTGCAGACATTAAAGGGATCAGTCCTTCGTTGTGCATGCATAAGATTCTCATGGAAGAGAATTTTCGACCGAGCGTGGAGAGTCAGCGGAGGTTGAATCCAAATATGAAAGAAGTGGTCCGGGCTGAGGTATTGAAGCTTCTGGATGCTGGCATTATCTACCCTATATCAGATAGTGCATGGATAAGCCCAGTTCAAGTTGTGCCGAAAAAAGGGGAGAATTACAGTTGTGCCTAATGAGAAAAATGAGCTTATACCTACCAGAACAGTTACGGGATGGAGGGTTTGCATTGACTATCGCAAACTCAATACAGCTACTAGGAAAGATCATTTTCCTCTCCCCTTCATTGATCAAATGCTGGAGAGGTTGGCAGGTCATTCACATTACTGTTTCCTTGATGGGTATTCAGGTTACAATCAGATTCCAGTAGCACCGGATGATCAGGAGAAAACCACATTTACATGCCCCTATGGTACTTTTGCTTACCGTAGGATGCCATTTGGTTTATGTAATGCTCCAGCCACGTTTCAGAGATGCATGATGGCTATATTTTCTGACATGGTTGAGAGATTCATTGAAATCTTCATGGATGATTTCTCTGTATTTGGGTCTTCATTTGATGAGTGCTTGGAACATCTGAACTTGGTGTTAGAAAGATGTAGAGAAACAAATCTGGTATTAAACTGGGAGAAATGCCACTTCATGGTGCAGGAAGGCATTGTGTTGGGACATCGGGTTTCAGCGAAGGGAATTGAAGTGGACAGGGCAAAGATTCAAGTCATCGAGAAACTACCGCCACCAACTTCTGTCAAGGGCGTTCGCAGCTTTCTAGGTCATGCCGGGTTTTACAGACGATTCATCAAGGATTTCTCGAAGATCACGAAGCCACTATGCAATTTATTGATGAAAGACAGCTGATTTGAATTTGATAATGAGTGTTTGACGGCTTTTCACACCCTAAAAGAGAAGCTCACTTCGGCTCCAGTAGTAGTCGCTCCAGATTGGGAGTTACCATTTGAGTTAATGTGTGATGCCAGTGATTTCGCCGTGGGAGTGGTTTTGGGACAACGCATCAACAAAGTCTTTCATGTGATATACTACGCCAGCAAAACCTTAAATGATGCACAGATGAACTATGCAACTACAGAAAAGGAGTTATTAGCGGTTGTGTATGCATTTGATAAATTCCGCCCTTATTTGGTTGGGTCAAAGGTTGTTGTTTACACTGATCATGCAGCATTGAAATACCTGATGACCAAGAAGGACGCTAAGCCAAGATTGATACGCTGGGTATTATTGCTACAAGAGTTCGACATAGAAATCAGAGATAAAAGGGCAATGAGAATGTGGTAGCTGACCACTTATCCCGGCTGGAGTTCAGTCAACCAGATGCAGTAGTGGAAATCAATGAGATTTTTCCAGATGAACAACTCCTCAGTGTGGAGACAGTACCGTGGTATGCTGATGTTGTGAACTATTTAGCCAAGTCTATTCCACCACCAGAGTATTCTGCTCATCAGAGGAAGAAGTTCTTTACAAATCTGAAGTATTATTTTTGGGAAGACCCAATTCTCTATAGGCGAGGGGCAGATCAGATTATCCGACGGTGTGTGCCTGAAGAAGAGGTACATCAGATCTTGGAACATTGCCATTCATCAACATATGCGGGACATTTTGGAGCTTCCAAGACAGCAGCCAAAGTTTTACAGTCGGGGTTTTATTGGCCTACATTGTTCAGAGACTCCTTTGAATTCGTGAAGAGGTGTGATCGGTGTCAACGCACGGGGAATATCTCAAGAAAGAATGAAATGCCTCTGACAAGCATTCTGGAAGTGGAGTTATTTGATGTTTGGGGGATTGACTTCATGGGACCATTCCCATCTTCATTCTCTAACCAATACATTCTAGTGGCGGTGGACTATGTCTCGAAATGGGTGGAAGCAGTAGCTTTGCCTACTAACGATGCAAAAGTGGTGATTGGATTCCTCAAGAAGCACATTTTCACTCGTTATGGCACACCCCGGGCTATCATCAGTGACGGCGGCAAACATTTCTGTAATCGCCAATTTGAGCAGTTGTTGAGTAAGTATGGGGTCAAACACCGCATTGCTACTCCATATCATCCTCAAACCAGTGGGCAAGTGGAAGTTTCTAACAGAGAGTTAAAGAGAATATTGGAGGTTACGGTGAATTCTTCACGGAAGGACTGGTCCAAGAAGTTGGATGATGCTTTGTGGGCTTACCGAACGGCATTCAAGACACCTATCGGGATGTCACCGTACCGCCTAGTGTTTGGAAAAGCATGCCACTTGCCAGTGGAGTTGGAGCATCGGGCTTATTGGGCACTTCGCAAGTTGAATCTGGATTTGCAAGCAGCGGGGGAACAACGGTTACTTCAGTTAAATGAAATGGATGAGTTTCGTCAAGAGGCTTATGAGAATGCCAAAATCTACAAGGAGCGAACTAAAAAGTTTCATGACATGCATATTCAGAGACGGGAGTTTCTTGTGGGGCAGCAGGTTCTGTTGTTCAACTCTCGCCTAAAGCTTTTTTCGGGAAAACTGAGGTCGAGGTGGTCTGGTCCATACACTATCACACGTTTGTTCCTACATGGAGCAGTGGAGATCACTCATGAGAGCAAAGGGACATTCAAGGTAAATGGACAGCGCTTAAAGCACTATTGGAGCGGGGACTTCTCAAAAGACAAATCCACCGTTCATCTTAAGCCACCAGGGTGATCTCCATTCGGTACAGTCGAGCTATGGACTATAAACTAGCGCTGGATGGGAGGCAACCCATCATTTCTACCCTTTACTTATTCCGCTTTATTTCTTTTGATTTATACACATTCAATTTTCTGAAATTTTTGGTAGTTTTAGGTCATAGTACCCCTATTTTGTTCACCACGTGTCCATGCATAATTCATGTTATTGTTGCATGCATTAAATCTGTCATGTGTGGTGTTCGCATGAATTTTGGGTGGTTAGAACTCCAACTCTCGCATATCTAGGTCAAAGGAACGTTTTGGGCATCTTTATAAGTCTAGCATGCGATTTCATGGTTGATACTGGTGTCTAATTCATTATTACTGTTCATCCGCACCTCGAGTAATGCCTAATCATGGTTTGAAACAATTTTGGGGGTGTTAGCTAAAATGGATGTTTTTGGGTGAAAGTTGAGTTTTCCATGTTTTCTGTCGGTTGTGGCATGTTAGGTTGTTCACCAGCTATCTCGAGCATTACACATGATAGCATGGTCCCTTGCAGTTTATCTTATGTTGAGAATCCATGTGGGAGTGTTTAAATGCTCATTTGTTCACTTTGTGCACAATTCACGTGTTTCGGGGGTGAAGGAAGCAAATCTTGTGTTTTTGGGGATCCACCTATGCTTCCGGGAGTCTAAAATTACCTTTAGAGTGGAATTCATGATTCTCACGCACACACAATGGTTTAAAATGCATGTGGTCATGTCGTGAAAGCATCACAACATCGAATGGCATTGGGGGTTCCAATATTAAGTTTTTGGTGCACACCAACCCATAGTAAGCTATTTCGGGGTCCGCTTATGTTTTATTTTTTTTATTCATGTTACTTAGGGTTGCATTGCATTATTTTATTCCATTGACAAAAAAAAAAAAAAAAATTCGAAAATAGCATGCTGGTAGTCCATGCGGCCGCAAGGAACTACCAGCCTTGCGGCCGCAACAACAAGGTCAGGGCCAAAATTGGCCCTGACCATTTACTCCATGCGGCCGCAAGTACATACACGTGATTTTATTTTTATTTTTTTATGGTTACAACTCCCATTCACCACTGCAGTCTTTCGTAATAAAAATGTCACTTGGAGGTGCTCACTTTCTAACTCCATTGTTTGAGTTTGTCTCATCTCATTGTTGATTGTTGATTGTTTTGGGTAATGCATCATGTGTGGTAAGTTGAGATGACAATTTATGCAGTCTTAAATAGAAAACTCTGGACCTTTTTCTTATGGTTGGTTCCATGACTTGTAAAATCATTATCTTGTTATCTTATTGTTCTTTTTTGTTGGAAATATTAGATACTTGGCCTTTTACGTCACTATGCATTTACTTGTTTTCTTGAGAAGTTTATCAAACATCAACATAAAGTAATATATGCGAGTGTAACCATGCAAGTCAAGGTGACACGAATTGTGGATAAAATAAGGAAATAATGATTTCGATGGTCAGAACATGTCTTGCATATACTGAAAAAAAAAAGTTCATGTTAGAAAGAGTAATGTGATCTTAGTAGAAGGAAAGCTGAACCAAATTTAACATACGTAGTTAATCTTCGACAAATGCCACATTGGATAAGATGAAGTTGCATCAAATGACTCGTGTCCCCAAATTAATAGGGGAGACTTTTAACTTTCTTTGTGTATATAAATTAAAAGGACTATACTACATGTACATAAAGATTGATACATCGGTTTAGAACCCATGTGAGTTGGCAGATTTTGATACATTGATCTTAACAACACATTTTTCAAATCAACTGTCAAATTTAAGACACATAGGGGGTGTCAATCAAGGTGTAAACCTTGTGTATGCAAGTACTTTAATCCAAATTCAAAATCAAAAGTGGTTTGATTGGAAAATAATAAACATGAGATCCTTCTCTCTTCGAAATGTTCTCAATTTAGATGCTAGTTCTGAGTTACAGAAATGACTGGCATTGAATGACCAATTTTTTGTTGGATGGTCGTTCATACTCATATATTTTTCAAGTGTTAACCTCGGAATTAATTTCATACAAATTATAATATTAAATTCTGTTTGTTTTCCTTTTTTGGATGCATAATTTGGACTCTTGTGTAATGAGAAATACTGGCAAATAAAATTGGATTTTTATTTATTGTTGTGTCTTAATACTTTTAAGATGTATGGTAAGATTTTGCTTTGGCTTTTTTCTTTCTTGGAGGGTATGAAGATGATTTCAACTAGGACAAATATCGTGTACTAGATCTTTTTATGTTGGAGATATTACATCGATAATGTGCATATTATATTAATCAAGAACATTTGCGTGAAATCAAAATATCATTCGACTTACCGAAATCTGATTTGAGAAGACAAATTAGTAAATTACTGACTTCGAATATAAGAATATAGATTCATCGATTCCCAGTCTTGAACGCACTTCTCTTTAATTCAAACATTTCAATAAAACACATAAATAAATTAACAATATTCTGAAATCAAGCATAAATAAAATCAGAAAGGAAAAAAAATGAAATGCAAGTGATGCGATCGGTCAAGGCAAGTGTTTGACACTTTGTCCTTAAGATGAATTTGCCCCACATCGGTGCTAACGATTTCTCGGCAATCATCTCCCAAGATACAACAACCACGTCTAGTCATAGGAGCACTCCAAATGACTTAGACCAACGAACTCGAACGGAGTTCCCTCTCTACCATAACCACGATTTTAATGCAAGAAATAATCACTTCTACAAAATGTTTTATGCAAAACTAAAGTAAAACATGAAATGGAATGATATGGAACTATCAATTGAGTTTGTTCCCCTTCATAAAATTCAAACATGTGAGATCTCTTATATAGTAGTTGGAACATCCATGCTAAGAGACACATCTCTTGAAATTTATCTCTCTCCATAAAGAGACACAATTACATCTCTACATAAAGAGACGATTATTGAAAAATAATACCAAAAGTCACGATCTCCAAGAGTCATGATCCATATGAAAAGACACATCTTTTCATCTACATCAGCTCTAGAATATTCCACAATATTCTACACGATTTTCCAACAATTTCAAGTATTAAGTGGTTTAAATTTGGCTTAATTTCTCATTCACCAAACAACGAATTCCACTTAAATTGGTCACAACCAATTTCCGACACAAAATTCCAACATTTTATTATTCTGTCAAAACCTTTTCTCTATTCTTTGTGGAATTATTGAGGGAAATAAACTGCTATCAATTAATTAAATCAGCGAGTGCTAGTATGGGTTAATAAATTGGTGGTACACATGTTGGACATTGTGGATAAAGGAGCAATTACTCAAGGTAGAGACCTGGACTCATAATTGGTTCCATTTTTACGATAGTGCAGTGTCAGGGATTGGTTCTTCATAAGCTTGTTTAATGCATTTGAGAGTTGATTCATTCGCTCTCCCTCACACACACAGAAGAGAGAGAGAAGGAAGGAGATGGTGGGAGGGGGCAGGGACGTAGTCAGAATTTCAATCTTAGAAGAGCGAAAATACGGGGGGTGGAGCTCCCGAATTTTTTTTTTTTTAACTAAGAGAATTGAAAACGACGATTTTGAGTACCAAAATAGTACTGAAATTCAATATTCAATTCAATCACTACTGACTATTCTATTACTTAATTCTTAAATTCAATATTCAAAAATAAGACTTATTAGGATTGAACACACAAAATGACGAAATCAATTTATAGTCTTCTCACTTATGTCATTCACAATGCACCATCTCAACATCTTCCTTTCAATGAGAAATCAAAATTATACACTAGACAAAACAAGTAAACATGTAAACATGCATTAACATTATGCATAAACCAGCTTGAGAATTGAGAACTTATGTTTTGGATTGGATTTGGGCTATTTATTTATTTAAGTAACTATTGGATCTTTTGTTTAGATCTAATATTTCTGTATGGTTGAATTTTAAAATGTAAGTTATTTATTCAATATTTATTAATGGAAAAAAAAATTAAAAAATTTCAAAATTTTGGTAATTAGGAATATGTACCGGCCGCCCCAAAATTGAAAAATACATCACAAATTAATTAGGAATAACGTACGGACAATGTTTTGGGGGGTGGGGGGGCCGCCCAGCTCCGTCTCTGTTCTAAGTAGCAAGATGATTCCTCTTCAGGTTCTGCATCTCAGCATCAAGAGACGTCTGCAGCAGGGGATGCTTCTCGAACATTTTTCTCAGCATGACCGTGGGAGGAAAGGCTTCTGACCAGCCCAAAAGTCTACGTGTCTCAAGAAGAGATTGAGGCTATCATGATACGTAAGAACCACAGAGAACACATAATTATTATCACCTCTTTCAGACTACTCTGATTTGCCTGAAAGATTATCCAGTCTCTTCAGTTCTTGGTATCAAAGCACACAATGGTAACTTTGGTTCCATTTTTTGTTATATATTTTTTATTCATTCGTACTTTCTTCTAAAAGAAATAAAATAAATCTGTGTTTCAAGATGCCAATGTGAGGTGAACTGGGCTAGCCTCGATTTGGATTTAGTTATTGTGAATTTCCACTTCGAATTAATGTGTTGATGCATTTAATTATCCATGAAAATCTTATCTTGGTTTTGCAGTTAATAGTATAAAATTTGAAAATTTGGTGGTTGGTACTTTATTACTCAGGATTGTACCTGTATCCTCACTATAAATAGTGTCCAAATCTTTGCCTTGAATGAGTGATAGATCTTTGTTATGGGTTCTCAATCTTCGCTTTGGCATTTAGTAACTCGTTTTTCCCCTTACTATTTGCTGGTCATTTTCTCTTCTGACAGTTGGGCGGCTGTATGCCTGTATCTGAACTTCTCGCGGAATCTTGCAGTGAGAAACAACATTTTAACAAGTTCTTGGCTTTCATATCCATCCTTGAACATCTGGAAAATTCGACTGAATCTTTTTTCTTGAAACTTTATGAGCATGCTAATTACTGTCTTTGATTGATGGTATGTACACAAATGGAGAGAGAATAAGATACGTGCATAAATGTCTATTCTTGTCCGAATTTGAACTAAGTCGGAGATTATACAAGTGAATGAATTTCTCACTAGACACCAATTGCGTTACATTTCCTTTCACTCATTTGAAAACACAAAGTACCGAATATCAAACATTCCCTCTTCGTACAAAAGGCTAAAAACCAGTTCCAGTAAGTTGCTGATTATGCATTATTATTGTACAAAAAGTACCGTTAAAGCAAGTTACAAAAAGTACCGTTAAAGCAAGTTCTCATAGCGGATGAGTTTAAATTTACATCATGAGTCGTTCTTCTCTTTCTCTACCATGCTCTCAAGGATCGCAGACCTTGGGCTCACCATTGGCGGCCCCTTTTCGCGACGCTCGAGTTCGTCAAGCCGGAAAGTGACGAGTCTATCCCAATTCCCACCTTCAAACAGAACCCCAGCCTTGCCGTCAGTAATTCTTTGGACAATACCACAGTACATATAAAAGGGGTTACTGGGGTTCTTGACAATGGCTATCATTCCAGGTAATAACAGTGGCAATTCAGGTGCTTTTGGCTTCTTTACAGAGCTTGGAGTAAACTCAGCAATGGCTGATTCTCCCTTCTTAAGTGGTGGATTTTGTTCAATGAACTTCATGAGTCCCTTTTCGCCGCCTGGAAATCCACCAGTTAAGCCTAGTAACTCCTTTTCAAATCCATCTTCTGATGATGGCGGTGGTGGATTTACTTGCTCTTGCGGGGTGTCCACTGGTGGTGCCGCCTCCTCTGGGTTGGCGGGAGATTTTTTCAGTTCTTTCAGGAGGCCTTCTTCTCCATTGCAGAGGCCTCTACCTCCCAATATCTCATAGAGGTTGAATTTTGCTGTGGGAGTAGATTTGAAAGATGAGGGTTGTTTTGGAATTGTGAAGATTGATTTATGAATGAATCTGGAGAAATTGGGTTGGCCAAGAAAGTGGGATTTGTGAAGAAGAGGACCTTGAAGGTTTGGGATATTGAAAGAAGCCGCCATGGATTCTCAATTGAGGTAGAGGAAGAGTGGAAATATCTGTTGTTCTAATAATGGCCACAAATATTTGTGGCCATATCTGATATTTTCATTGCTACACACGTTTTTCCACCAATTAATCAACTCATTGGCTATATGATCTTAATTCTTGAGTTGTAGCAAGATTTGTCCCCAAGAATGCATGTTTAGGAAATATTTATAAATAATTTTTAAATGAATAAAAATGAATAATATTTGTGAATTTCACCAATTATACACGTTGATTAAGTGGTCAAGTGGGATGAGGATTGTAATCCCGTTGAGATCTTATTACAAAGTGGCCCAAATAAAGCTAAGGAAATAAATTTGATCACTCTGGTTAGGAGTGGGCAAAACTCAAACCAACTCAATCAAATTGCTTGACCCGACTCAAACCGACGATTTGGGTCGATTTTTTGATTGTGCTTTTCATATTGGTTTGGCATTGCACCACAGATAATTCACTTGGTCAAATGAGTACTAATTTGTCACGGTAGAGTTTAGATTGATGCATCTAAGTTTTAGGAGATAAATTACCCGAGAAAGCAAATCTTTTGATTGCAATTGTATTTGTGATATTGAGAAAAAGACAGAATTCTAGAAATATTGGAATTGTTTGAGTCATTTTGATGGCATCGATTCGAAGGACATTCTTTGGCAAACCGACCAACTCAACCCAATCCGACCAACACTTGATTGGGTTGGGTTTCAACATTTACACGAGTTGTGTTGATTTGATTTTAGATCAAATCGACTATGTTAGTTTGGATTTGAGTTTGGGCAAAAATCAACCCAATCCAACCCACAATCACCACTAACTCCTGTTTAGCACGACATCTACAAAATTTTATCATATTATTATATGCTAAGAAAGCAATAATGTACTAGGTTATGAAACGAGAACGTTTAATATATATAGATAATTAAAAAAATGGAGTTTTTCCGTACCAAAATATTTGACAAAAGAATTTAAAAAATAATCTCATTCTTTTATTTTATAATAATTTAACAAATAAATTTTGTTTATTAAAATCCTATAAAATCACTCAAATAATCTCATTCGTTTATTTTATAATAATTTTAACAAATAAATTTGTTTATTAAAATCCTATAAAATCTCAGAATTTCCTTCCCCCTACCCCAACCTATCCTGCCTACCCCCACCCCATTTTAAAATAGATAGATCAACCCTAAAATGAATTTAAAAATTAAGACAATGCGACATGTACCCTCTTTTTTATCTAATCTTTGACACACACTCACAATAGGGTATGGAAACCACACATTAGTTCATTATTTATGCGGACCCCACGTGCATGTGAGAGGGTGTACCATGTTCGATACAAATAGAATTATCTTAAAAATTAACAGTATCAACGTCTCCACAAAATAGGTAGTAAATTAAATTATATGAATTCAATGTCAAATTAATAGTATTTTTTATTTGACTATATATCGACAATTTTCTTAAGAGAAGAAACAAAATATTTATCTTAAAGATTCTCAATAAATAATTGAATGCAAATTATTAGACTCACATGTTCAACAAATAAGCGCGACCAGAGAGAAGAACAATATAACAATTATGAAAAGGAGGGTAGTATTTTATTTTATTTTTATTTCTTGAAAGATG
>CM032639.1:22055755-22070109 GCA_019097785.1 Fraxinus excelsior | reverse complement strand
AGCTTATACCTACCAGAACAGTTACGGGATGGAGGGTTTGCATTGACTATCGCAAACTCAATACAGCTACTAGGAAAGATCATTTTCCTCTCCCCTTCATTGATCAAATGCTGGAGAGGTTGGCAGGTCATTCACATTACTGTTTCCTTGATGGGTATTCAGGTTACAATCAGATTCCAGTAGCACCGGATGATCAGGAGAAAACCACATTTACATGCCCCTATGGTACTTTTGCTTACCGTAGGATGCCATTTGGTTTATGTAATGCTCCAGCCACGTTTCAGAGATGCATGATGGCTATATTTTCTGACATGGTTGAGAGATTCATTGAAATCTTCATGGATGATTTCTCTGTATTTGGGTCTTCATTTGATGAGTGCTTGGAACATCTGAACTTGGTGTTAGAAAGATGTAGAGAAACAAATCTGGTATTAAACTGGGAGAAATGCCACTTCATGGTGCAGGAAGGCATTGTGTTGGGACATCGGGTTTCAGCGAAGGGAATTGAAGTGGACAGGGCAAAGATTCAAGTCATCGAGAAACTACCGCAACCAACTTCTGTCAAGGGCGTTCGCAGCTTTCTAGGTCATGCCGGGTTTTACAGACGATTCATCAAGGATTTCTCGAAGATCACGAAGCCACTATGCAACTTATTGATGAAAGACAGCTCATTTGAATTTGATAATGAGTGTTTGACGGCTTTTCACACCCTAAAAGAGAAGCTCACTTCGGCTCCAGTAGTAGTCGCGCCAGATTGTGAGTTACCATTTGAGTTAATGTGTGATGCCAGTGATTTCGCCGTGGGAGTGGTTTTGGGACAACGCATCAACAAAGTCTTTCATGTGATATACTACGCCAGCAAAACCTTAAATGATGCACAGATGAACTATGCAACTACAGAAAAGGAGTTATTAGCGGTTGTGTATGCATTTGATAAATTCCGCCCTTATTTGGTTGGGTCAAAGGTTGTTGTTTACACTGATCATGCAGCATTGAAATACCTGATGACCAAGAAGGACGCTAAGCCAAGATTGATACGCTGGGTATTATTGCTACAAGAGTTCGACATAGAAATCAGAGATAAAAAGGGCAGTGAGAACGTGGTAGCTGACCACTTATCCCGGCTGGAGTTCAGTCAACCAGATAAAGTAGTGGAAATCAATGAGATTTTTCCAGATGAACAACTCCTCAATGTGGAGACAGTACCGTGGTATGCTGATGTTGTGAACTATTTAGCCAAGTCTATTCCACCACCAGAGTATTCTGCTCATCAGAGGAAGAAGTTCTTTGCAGACCTGAAGTATTATTTTTGGGAAGACCCAATTCTCTATAGGCGAGGGGCAGATCAGATTATCCGACGGTGTGTGCCTGAAGAAGAGGTACATCAGATCTTGGAACATTGCCATTCATCAACATATGCGGGACATTTTGGAGCTTCCAAGACAGCAGCCAAAGTTTTACAGTCGGGGTTTTATTGGCCTACATTGTTCAGAGACTCCTTTGAATTCGTGAAGAGGTGTGATCGGTGTCAACGCACGGGGAATATCTCAAGAAAGAATAAAATGTCCCTGACAAGCATTCTGGAAGTGGAGTTATTTGATGTTTGGGGGATTGACTTCATGGGACCATTCCCATCTTCATTCTCTAACCAATACATTCTAGTGGCGGTGGACTATGTCTCGAAATGGGTGGAAGCAGTAGCTTTGCCTACTAACGATGCAAAAGTGGTGATTGGATTCCTCAAGAAGCACATTTTCACTCGTTATGGCACACCCCGAGCTATCATCAGTGACGGCGGCAAACATTTCTGTAATCGCCAATTTGAGCAGTTGTTGAGTAATTATGGGGTCAAACACCACATTGCTACTCCATATCATCCTCAAACCAGTGGGCAAGTGGAAGTTTCTAACAGAGAGTTAAAGAGAATATTGGAGGTTACGGTGAATTCTTCACGGAAGGACTGGTCCAAGAAGTTAGATGATGCTTTGTGGGCTTACCGAACGGCATTCAAGACACCTATCGGGATGTCACCGTATCGCCTAGTGTTTGGAAAAGCATGCCACTTGCCAGTGGAGTTGGAGCATCGGGCTTATTGGGCACTTCGCAAGTTGAATCTGGATTTGCAAGCAGCGGGGGAACAACGGTTACTTCAGTTAAATGAAATGGATGAGTTTCGTCAAGAGGCTTATGAGAATGCCAAAATCTACAAGGAGCGAACTAAAAAGTTTCATGACATGCATATTCAGAGACGGGAGTTTCTTGTGGGGCAGCAGGTTCTGTTGTTCAACTCTCGCCTAAAGCTTTTTCCGGGAAAACTGAGGTCGAGGTGGTCTGGTCCATACACTATCACACGTTTGTTCCCACATGGAGCAGTGGAGATCACTCATGAGAGCAAAGGGACATTCAAGGTAAATGGACAGCGCTTAAAGCACTATTGGAGCGGGGACTTCTCAAAAGACAAATCCACCGTTCATCTTAAGCCACCAGGGTGATCTCCATTCGGTACAGTCGAGCTATGGACTATAAACTAGCGCTGGATGGGAGCCAACCCATCATTTCCACCCTTTTACTTATTCCGCTTTATTTCTTTTGATTTATACACTTTCAATTTTCTGAAATTTTTGGTAGTTTTAGGTCATAGTACCCCTATTTTGTTCACCACGTGTCCATGCATAATTCATGTTATTGTTGCATGCATTAAATCTGTCATGTGTGATGTTCGCATGAATTTTGGGTGGTTAGAACTCCAATTCTCGCATATCTAGGTCAAAGGAACGTTTTGGGCATCTTTATAAGTCTAGCATGCGATTTCATGGTTGATACTGGTGTCTAATTCATTATTACTGTTCATCCGCACCTCGAGTAATGCCTAATCATGGTTTGAAACAATTTTGGGGGTGTTAGCTAAAATGGAGGTTTTTGGTGAAAGTTGAGTTTTCCATGTTTTCTGTCGGTTGTGGCATGTTAGGTTGTTCACCAGCTATCTCGAGCATTACACATGATAGCATGGTCCCTTGCAGTTTATCTTATGTTGAGAATCCATGTGGGAGTGTTTAAATGCTCATTTGTTCACTTTGTGCACAATTCACGTGTTTCGGGGGTGAAGGAAGCAAATCTTATGTTTTTGGGGATCCACCTATGCTTCCGGGAGTCTAAAATTACCTTAGAGTGGAATTCATGATTCTCACGCACACACAATGGTTTAAAATGCATGTGGTCATGTCGTGAAAGCATCACAACATCGAATGGCATTGGGGGTTCCAATATTAAGTTTTTGGTGCACACCAACCTATAGTAAGCTATTTCGGGGTCCGCTTATGTTCTATTTTTTTATTTTTTATTCATGTTACTTAGGGTTGCATTGCATTATTTTATTCCATTGACACAAGAAAAAAAAAAAAAAAAAAATCGAAAAGAGCATGCTGGTAGTCCATGCGGCCGCAAGGAACTACCAGCCTTGCGGCCGCAACAACACGGTCAGGGCCAAAATTGGCCCTGACCATTTACTCCATGCGGCCGCAACCATTTACACCATGCGGCCGCATGGAGTCCCCCACGCCCCTTTTATTTCCCCCACACACGAACACACACCACACCTTGCACTCACCATCACACACGGTCACACCCCCACACTTGCACCCGAACCCACACACGACCACACACACACACTCAACCGAACCAAATCACACACCCACACTACCATCATCAAGTTTTCACTCCCATTCATTCCATTGCACTTGTGATTCTCACCTTAAGTTTTCAAGGTATGTCTATTCTCTTCTCTTCATTACACTTTAAGTGGTTTTAATTCTTTGATTGAGGAGTTGGGGCTTAGGTTATCAATGATGGTTTGCTTGTGGTTGAATGTTGTTGAGAAAATTTTGGGCATGAACAATGTCAAAGAGTGTTACAACTTGGTAAATTACAATTATGCTTGCAATGTGTTCGATGAAATGCCTATATGACCCCGGTTTGCACAATTGTGTTCTCTTTACCCATAACCTTGTTGGTATGATTTTTAGGATGTTTGTATGTGTGATTGCTCTTTACACTTGCTGTTGACATCACACAACCCAACATGGCCCCCCATGACCATCACATTGTTGGACACAAGCCATTCCACGGCACCACTTTCGGCCCCTAGTTTTCTCATTCATTTGCGACCTGTTTTCTCTGCATTTTTGGTATGTATTAGTCTACTCTACATACTAACACATGCCTTGAGGTTGCCCGGGAAAACTTCACTTTTTCCCGATGATGTCACCCTCCGAAGTTGCTAGGTTGACTCGCGAATCAACTGTCCAATTTTTCGAGTTTCTTCACCTCTTCTCGTTTCTTTGCACCCATTTTAACATGTTTTGGTTATCATCCACATTCATGCTCTATTTGTAACATAGCATCATTTCATTGGGTCTCTTGCGTCGCATGAACTTACATTTGTTATTATTATTTTTTTTTTTGGTATTGCAGGATGCCTCCTAAACGTACTTCCAGGGGCAAGGAAAAGGTTGGCTCCACTTCGGGTACAACTCGTACACAAGCACTAGGAAGTGGTGTGCGCCGATTTTTGGACAATGGAGCTCGTATCAAATATGAGGAGAGTGTCTCTCTTTGGGCCTTCAACTCCGAGCGCCCGGTGAAGCTTGCCGACTTTCCCGGCTTTGAATTGCTGACATTGGTGGAGAACTGTGGTTGGGGAAAAATAGTGGAAAGACCACACCCAGTGTATGAAAGTTTGGTCCGGGAATTCTATGCCAATTTTAACAGTGACATTGACACACCGGGTTCTGAGCACCAACACCAAACATGGGTGCGGGACCGTTGGATTATGTTTACGCCGGAGGTCATCCATGATTATTACCATCTCTCTCGGGATGATTTGGTCCCTATTCCTGGTGATTTCCATTGGCCTGAGGTTGCGGAGGTGTTGCTTGGGCGTGCGAATGCATGGCCCCTTCAAACGGCGGAATGGTATCAAAACGAGCTTACCCCATCCATTGCTATTCTTTGGCTCTTCATATGCCACAACATTGAGCCAACCTCTCATCACTCCACATTCACCAACCAAAAGGCTGGTCTCCTCTATCACTTGGTTCGGGGGAATAAGATTGATTTGGCCACCTTCATCTATGATCCGATTCACGCAGTGGGAGTTTGGGGTGACCGTCGCAGTTCCATCATCTTTCCCAGCTTGATCAGTGGTATTTGCAAGATTTCAGGAATCCCCATTCCACAAGGGGAACTACCTGAAAAACAGAGTCCCTTCATTAAGCATAGTACATTGGTGGCACAAGAACGGGGTCGGATCAATCGCAGGGACAGGTTGGCGCGGGAAGAAAGACAGCAACAGGCTGTCCACGAGGCAGGCGATGCCGGTATTGGATTACATCATGATCAGCCACCCCCACAGCCGAATGTGGATACACAGCTACTGCGACAGATGTTCGCCACCATGACAAGCTCCAGCCGTGATGTCCAGAATCTACAGCAGGCTTTTGGGGCCATGAGTACGGAGGTAACCGCAATGAGGACTGGGCTGCAGCGAGTCGAGCATTTCACCTCCACAACCAGTCGAGAATCTCTCGCCGCGCGCCGCGAAATTGACACAATGAACGGGCGACTGAGCATGTATGTTGGCCGGGTTGATGGTATTCAGTTGCGAGCAAATGAGACGTGGGATCGCTTGGGCACCATAGAATCAGACATTCGAGAACAGAACACAGCCATTCAGGGTATTCAGTCAGCTATCTCCCACCAATCTGAATTGATGCAGCAAATTTTGGCTCGGTTACCTCCACCATCTGGGGACGGTACCAGTGGTCCTGGCTTTCCACCGCAATTTTTTTGATCAGGGCAGTACTATCCCCGCCCTTTTTGCGATTCATTACTACTTACCTCTTTTATGCATGCTTCATACTTGTGTTCTCCTCGCACATTGAGGACAATGTGGAAGTCAAGTTTGGGGGAGTGGTACATATGTCTGGTCCAGTATAACTCTGACACTTTACTGCTTTACTTCGATGTATTCAAAAAAAAAAAAAAAAAAAAAAAAAAAAAAAAAATCCATTCTGAGTTTTGAGTTTTACTGTTGTTTCGTTAATAGTAGTTTAAAATTCTGTGAGCATGCATGGGCTTAACAACTCTGTTGACTATGATGTTAGATATTGGACTATGTACATGCCATGAATGATGAAAATCATGCATTATTAGCTTGATCAATACATGTTAATGTGAAACTTGATCTATTTTGCGCACGACACTCATGCTTGCATACTGGGCTACTGATTTGACTCATTGGTTAGAGATAGTTGACCATAGAAATTATACCCAAAAACCCTCTTTTGTGCTAAACCATAACCAACTTTTTAGAAGAGTTTAGATGTGATTGAACTGTTGCAAGTGAACATTGAGACGAGTAGGGGCTCCGTGCATGATGTTATGTGTGGATTATCTTAAACCATTGAGATGAAAACAAAGTGAAAGTTTCAAGTTAGATTGTAGTTTTTGAAATTGGGTGTCAAAAAAAAAAATAAGGGGTATTGCACTAATCATTGAGTAAACAACGACATTTGTTCGAGCCTATATAACTCGAGTGATTAAGCCTGTAAGGGTTTAAAACCTGGTGCCCTATGGTCATCTGACTTGGGAGTCATCGGCCTAAAGCTCGCTACAGGGGTTATATAGAAAGCAAAGGAAAAATGTTATATAAAAGAAAAGAGAAAAATGGTATTTATCCATTGATAAACTATATACATACTCTTGTGTATGAAATGCATTGATTAGCCCCAGACACTCGGTTGACAAAACTATATCTCTAACGCGAGGCAACTAACTCAGTTTAATCTACAAGGTTGAAGAAATCAAAAAAATAGGAGAGCCCTTACTTATTGAAGTGTGAACTTGTAATGGTAAGATCTATCTAAGCTAAGAGAGGGAAAGGAATAGATGTGAATAGACTCAACCTTAGAACACACCTCGGGATACTTAAGTGAAAATTATAAGTTTGGGGGTGTGTGTATCTCTCGAGCGAAAAGAAAAAAAATTTGGACTACATTGGGTCGGGTATGAGTCAAACATGATCTTAACATGTTGGTATGAATTCACACACACACTTCGAGTTTTGCATATAACAAGTGGAGATTGATTTGATTATTCGTGGTTGAAATTGCTCATGTGCCATTACTAAGTTCCAATCCTGAGATACAACAAATTTGTTGAACCATGTGCTACTTGGAAGTAAGTTATGAATTTGTTTGAGGACAAACAATGAAGCAAGTTTGGGGGAGTTGATAAGGGCATTTTTGATACGTTTATTTTGGTTCACAAACATGAATATTTGTCGATAAACATTCGGAATAGAGCTTAATTTGTGTGAATTGTGTTTGTAGGGCAACAATGAAGATTATGGTGGAAATTAGAAGAAAAGTAGAGAAAATGGGCCAAAACGAAGGAAAACAAAAGTTCAGGGACCAAAATGTAAATAATCAAAAGATGACCCGATACCAACTCAAGAGTGGACATAAGCTTAATCATACATTGAGGAATGCATGGGATGATTGGAGGACAAAAATGAACAAAAGAGGTCAAAACAAGAGAATAATGAAGTTGGAGGACCAAAATGAAGATTTGTGATTGTTGCTTGTTCCATGCGGCCGCAAGGTGTAATCTTCCTTGCGGCCGCAAGCAAGGGTGCAGGGAAAATTTTGTGAAAAAATTTTGTTCCTTGCGGCCGCAAGGAACAAATCTGGCGCGATTTTTCTGGTTTCCTTATTTGACTCCAACACGTATGGTAATGATTCTAGGGCAACTATAAAAGCTAAAATACGTCCATAAACTAGGGTTATGCCTTCCTAGAGAGAAAAACAACCTCTTTGAGCGAGAACGAAGGCAAGGACGAAGGATTTCACTCCAAGATCGAAGATTTCAAGCTTTACATTCAAGAATTGGGTGATGTCTTCTCCTAAATATTTTCTTTGTTATTTTAATTTATCCATGCTAGGCTAGGTTTTTAATTGTACTAGGTGAACGATGAACCTCGTATTGTGAACTTTTAATTTCTATTTTGCAATTTGATATTTAAACACGTTTGATGGATGTTGAATGATTTATATACACTTTCTTGCCTCTACAATTATATGCGCAATGGTTGTATGAGTTTGGGTGATTTATTTTATGCATTCGAAAGAAGGAAAATAGATTCTACAAGGTATAAATCATCGTAAGGTCCGATAGGGGATTACCGCTATGCTTTATGTGAATCTCTAAGTGTTTATAAAACGTCATGCATCCTTGTATATTGCATTTGTCATAGAAATATAGTCAAATGGTATATTAGAATAGGTTCAATTCTACTCGAAAGAGATTATTGAATAAGTTAGAAATATTGATTCTTCAACCAATTCATCGTGTTGTCAAATTGTGAAATAGGAGTTACAAAGTGAACTTGCTTGGTGATTCGGGATCCTAGTACGCTTTTTCATACATTAATTTTATCAACCTTTTGCATTCGACATATTCTTGCATTTAATCATAATTTTAGTTTAATTCACGTAGTAGTCATAGCTTCATCAAAAATCACACAAATAATCATCTTGAATTTAATAGATTCGGTTAAGGTCGAGATAATAATAATCACGTTAAATCAATCCTCGTGGGAACGATACTCGAAATTTTAGGATTTCCACTTTATTACTTGTCAACGAACCGTGCACTTGCGGTGATTTAAATTCGAAACATATTTTCGTGACCGTGCACTTGCGGTGATTTAAATTCGAAACATATTTTCGTGAACAAATATGATTAGCATTGGTCCCATACATATTGATTAAAATCAAATTCTTAGAAAATTTTGATCAAAATTGATTAAACGTATGGTTGAAAAATTGTGGGTCTCATAAAATATGTGGTTAAAAATAATTATTAACTTTGACTTGAAGTTTTAATTGAATTTTAATCCATATCAAGTGGGTTCCTATTTTTCGTGATATTGTGATGGCAACATATCAATTTTTGTGAATAGTTGGTCCTTCTTAAAGGATGATATTGGGCTTGTTCGTCATGATTTTTGTTTCTGCTTTTATTTTTATTTTTACTTTACTTATTGCAAAAAAAATATTCTAGTTAAGCTACTTTATTTTTTGTTTGGAAACTAATTTCTAGAGGTCTGTTTGGAACTTTTTTCACCGATTTTGAGTGACATTGTTTCTGAGAAGTTCGAAAATTCGACATTTACTAGTTTTTGAGCTACCAATTTTTGGATGGTTTAAAAATCCACACAAAATTAGTGTAATGTAATTTTAATCGATTTTCTCAATTCACTAAGAGCCCGTTTGATAGAGATTAAAATTGAAAAACTAGCCGTTATTGTTGACTTTTATTAGACATGTGGGACCCAATAATGGCTATATTTTCAATTTTAATTGAATTTTAATCGGTACCAAACGGGTTCTAAATTGACGGGTTTTGACCGTTTCTCATATTTTTTTTTGATTTTACCCTTTATAAGATAATTATTTTCAACACATATTTTTTTCAAAACTAACTTTTTAACAAAAATATATTAATTAAAAATTTATTTATAAAAAAATAATTATAAGCATTACTTATAAGATAAGAAAAATTACCTTATAAATAAAAATCACTTAAAAGTAAAAAAAAAAAAATCACTTTTATGTAAAAAATTGTTTATAAAATAAAAATACTACCAAAAACACAAAATTCACTTATAAAATATAAATAGTTATTTATAAGTAAAAAATTCACTTAAAATTATTTAAAAGTATAAATTTATTTATAAGGGTGTGTTTGAGCCACATTATTTTGGAAGAATATATTCTGAAATAGTAGATTGATGGAGAATATGTGGTTGAAAAAAAATGTGATAGAAAATATTATTTTATTAAAGAATACGTGGTTGAAAATGAGTAGAAGAATGAAAATGAAAATTTTAATGCGTACCAAACATGGGCAAAATCTACTTATAAATAAAAAATATTAACTTAAAATTTTAAGAAAATATTTAACTTTATCACATTTCTTAAGCCCCGTTTGACACCCATTAATTTCTCTTTCTCTTTCTCTTTCTTTTCTTCATTTCAACCATACATTCTTCAAATAAAATAATATCACACACAAATCAAAAAAATTTCATCACTTTTCCACCACACATTCTCACATGAATCACTATTCCAAAATTTCTATTCTTCTCAAAATGGGTTTCAAACAAGGGTTAAGTTAAATATTAACTTATATGTAAAAAAAATAATAAATATCACTAATGAGAAAAAAAATCCATACAAGAAATTATAAATTATAAATTTTGCTAAAGGTAAATAACACAAAACGTTCTACCTTTCAATGTCATTATGCAAAACGTAAGGACCTTTCATTTTTTGGCATTTTCACTCCTATCTTCCTCCTTTCATTTTGCAAAATGTCATTTTCAACCATTTTTCACCCACGGCGCACACCACTATCGACGGTTACCCCTCCCATTGACGAACATATATATGGCCTCACATCAATCAAATGTACCTCAAATCATTCTACTGCAATCTAGACATTCGACGGGGTGACATCCATTTTGTCAAACTTTTCTCCTTCAATTCATACATCCTACAACACTAAATCTCCAAATTGGCATCAATCTAACCATCAAAAAACCCCAAACAATGATGGGTATGAATCTAATTGAACCAATTATCCCCCAACCGTTTCAATTTCTGATCCAAAACTCTCCACGGGCACGATGCACGGAGAGAGTTGTCTAGTCAAAATTGGTAGGTTCTAAGTGCTCCAATCTTCAAATTCGTGTGGGGGAGAACGGTGGGAGAGTGAAGCAAGGTTGGTAGTGGTGGGGTCCGGTGGGCGTGGTGGCCGAAATGTGGTACTATGTGGATCTATAGGTGGCCGCTTGGTAGGTTGTGAAAGTGGTGATAGTGGTGGAGAATTTATGATTTTTTTATATTTTTTATTTTTGTAATTTTTTAAAAACTTGATGACTATAGTTACAAATGATTATTCATATTTTTCTTTTTCTTTTTATTTGAATATGAGGGTAAAATTATTGAAAAAAATGTTGAAAATGACCTTTTACGTAATGAAATGTGGAAGGTAGTGACATTTTACACAATGACATTGAAAGGTTTATGTGCTATTTACCCTTTTGCTAAAGAACATATATGTTATTTTAAAAAAATCAAAATTGGTGGATAATAAATTTCTAAAACATAGACTAGACAGTTTTAAGAGTCGTTACTAAAATCACTCAAAATCGATCCGCTTATAAACGTTGAAAATGAGTACGTCGAAACTCAAAAGCATACTCTAAAAGTGATACTATTATAAAAGTACTTTTAGATGAAGCAAAATTAGACCAATGTTCTTTAAAATGTCTTCTAATTAAAAAGAGTGCTTTCATAAAATTAATCAAACGGATGCAAAAGTAGCTTTTCGAGTTTCGAAAAAAACTTTTTTTTTTTTTTATTTCTCAAAATTTATACCAAACGGATCCCTTATCTTTACCCCTTAAACAAGCACGTGCAATTCACTTGCTATACTTTTAGAAGGTAACTTGATTATTCATTTTGTTTATAAAAGGAAAAAAATTCTATTGCCAAATTCTCACCTCAACAACCCTCTCCCCTCCCTCGCCACGTGGCACATCCCTACATTAACATTTTATATCCATTTTACATATCATGTAATCTCAATCTCCTTGTCCTATTAATTCTCGTACAGGAGTACCGTGGAGAAAAGAGCCCAACCACTCATTTGCAAGCTTTAGGCTTTATATGTTCCTGCCAGGGAAAGAGAAGAGCCAATACGAGTATAGATCGTAGGTAGCAAGATCTAGAAATTTTTCTCTCGAACCACTTATATTTGTGAAGTTAAAAGATCGAACCAAATGACAATGAAAAATTATATTTACGTATTGTTGACACACTAAAATGCAGCCCAAAATCAAAGGGAAGTCCAATTGAGAAATCCAAGATAAAGACCCAATGGAGAGAAATCGAAGATAAAGACCCAATGGAAGTCAACTAAAAGGCCCAAGAAGAAAAGCCCAAACTGGGAGCCTGTGGAAAAGCTTGAAGATTGGAAGCCCAAGAGCAGAGGAATACTATCGCCCAAAACTATAGGACGCCCAGGAGCTGAACGAATGTAGTACTGGACAATCGCCCAGGACGACAGCCTCATTGTCGCCCAGAACCCCAAGTCGCCCAGGATCAGACAAGTCTAAAGGATATGGTCTGGAAGCGGTTGGCAAGTGAACCCGGCACGATCCCACGATCCAGGAAGCAGCAAGGGTAGTGGCAACGGTTACTAAGCAACTACTCCCCAAACAAGCGGTTACTCACTAAAAGAGTGGACGGTTGCGAAGGATATGAAACAAGTCTGAGCAGTTTCGATAACCAAAGGATGCTCAAGAAGTATAAAAGGAAGTAACGTCATAGAAGAAGGAGCCCGAATCAAAAACTCTCTACAAGAGATCATGTAATTTTTATTCCTTAGTTTAAATTTAATCCTTTTTCTTTTGCGCCCCTTGGAGGCGTTTTGTCTACTTCCCAATTGTAATCCTTCACTGGCATACGCACCCCTTTTTGGGACTTTGTCTCAAGAGGTCTGTTCCTTACACAATCGTCTGACCCCTCTCTCTCTCGTAATTGTTGGCGGGTTGCAAAAGCGCGCGAAAACAATTTGGCACGCCCAGTGGGACAGTTGGTGTTTGGTAAGTGAAGATACAAAAAGAGAAAAGATATCATGCCTCATAAAAATTTCGATAAAGAACCAGCAAGTCAAGGAGTAGTCCAGTCTGTGGTTGAGCGATACGAGGAGCAACAACACTCTCCACAGACAGATGAACAAAGTCCAATCAGTCACAGCCGCTACGAGCCAATGACAGAATTGAGCCCTCGCACAATGCGTGCATTGCTGGGAGAACTCACGCAGGATGTCGTTGAACAGGTAAATCTACGTAGCATTCATAATATGGAGAAGTTTACCCAAAACGAGAATAGGCATTTTGATAATATGGCTAAACAACTAAATACGTTGAATGAAATCATGAATAAGTTGGTAGGCCAAATATGTCAACCTGTTATGCCTATAGATAATCACTTCCAATCTAGGACTATCGTGGGGCATACTTCGCCATACAATTCTCTTGGTGTAAACTCCGGCCCAAATTTGGAGCCACCTTTCGGCCCTTCTACTTCAAACCCAGGGGGAAATGGAACCATAAACGTGAATAATGGTAACACTACGTCCAACCTGGGGGGTAGTACCATCATGAGAGACAATGTCCCAAATAATGGACAGAACGGGTTGCGTACGAATGACGGTTTAAACACTCAGTTTACCGGTCATAACAACCTGAATAATGGCACTTTTATGGCCAATCAAGGGCAGACCACTAGACCTCCCACGAATCAGCCAGTAAATCAGCCAATGGGAAACCCATATGACCCTAACGCCGTGCTAAAAAACCAAATTATGGAAATAGTGCAAGATCAAATAGCGGTTGGGGTACGTCCGGTGATTAGGCCAATTTACACCAAGCCATACCCTGATTGGATAGATCGGGCATATCCATGGCCTAGAGGGTACAAAGTACCGGAATTCTCACTATTCACTGGCCTAGGAGAAGTATCTACACTAGAACATGTAGGGAGATTCACGTTGCAAAGTGGTGAGGTGAATGATTACCATAAGTTGAGGTTGTTCCCAAGTTCCTTAACAGGGGTAGCTTTTTCTTGGTTCATTAATTTGCTAGCAAACTCCGTCCAAACTTTGCAGCAAATGGAGCAATTATTCCATGCTCAATTTTATAAAACTGAGTCTGAAGTTACACTGGCCGATTTGACGAATTTACGTCAATTACCTAACGAATGGGCAGAAAATTTCCTACAAAGGTTCAAAACGGCCAGAAGTAAATGCTTCGTGCCATTACCAGAAAAGAAATTTGTCAAAATCGCACAAAGTTGTTTAAGCTTTGATCTAAAGAAGAAATTCCAGGATAGAGAATTCCCAGATTTATTCCAACTTAGCGCGAATGTCGTTAGATATGAGCGACCGGTAAGAGAGGAAGAACAAATGAAAAATTCCAGTAAAGGGACTTATTATAAAGACCCGAATTTCAACGTTCATACTATCGATGATGGTTATTATGACCAAACAGAAATATGTTTGGCTGAGTTAGTAAAGGGAGAAGCATACACTTGTCTCATACTAGTTAAGCCAAAAATAGTAGGCAAAGATGAACTTGCAAAAGGTGAAAACAGAAAGGCGCGAACGTTCTCGTTCGACGTAACCAAAGCTGACCTTATATTCGACAAGTTTTATAAGGATAAGCA
>CM032639.1:21364699-21407524 GCA_019097785.1 Fraxinus excelsior | reverse complement strand
ATGTTAAATCTCAAATTCGTAATTGTTTGAATCATTTAACTTGTGAAGCACTAGAATTTGATAATTCTATGCGATAGAGGTTATTGAATCTTAAGAAGAATGTTTAAATAGATTAAGTGCAACCACTGGTGTTAGTATTATCTAGTTCATCGATTTCTCTATTGTTTAAAACTGTTATTAAATTGAATTTTTAGCGATGATATGAGATTATTTGATAATTAGGGTTAATTATAATGCTGATTTCTGATTGACTAAAATTAAGAAGAAATATGAATTTATTCCAACGATGAATATTGTGAATGTGAATTGATTATTTTTTGTGGATTGATGAATGGTTATAAATCTCCAATTGTGGCAGTTGACTTTGATCAAGACTCATTTCATTGATTTAATACAACTCATTAATTTATATTTTTATTTGTTTTAAGATTGATTTCATTATAAACAAAACCCCTCAATCGTTATATAAAGCATAAATTGTTGAATTGCACACTCTTCGTGAGATCGACCCTTACTTCCATTACTACATTAATTTTAGAAGTTTAAGAACTATTCTTGGGTGCCTACGACAGCACACCATATAGCCATATGTGGTGTTGCAACATCATCGGTTGGTTATTAAATTTATCTCCCAACCATCGATGTGGCAACACCACATGTTGTCACATCGGTGGTGGACAACATATCTTCTGTGAACACGAGATCAGTTCTATTTTCTTATAAACATAATTGTAGGAAAAAAAATGGCATCAAGAACAAAGTTCCTTTAAAGGAGTAGAAAGGAAAATGGAAAGATTCTATAAGTCTTAAGGCTAATTTCATCGTTCAACATTTATTCAACAAATCTAAAATCATTCTCTTTTATTTGATTTCCATGGTTTAAGCTTTATAGTGATATATTGAAGACAATATAGGAATTAAATTGGGTGGTTCTAAATGTAAATTTTATTTTAATTTAATTTGTATAAATGATTGTGTGTGAAGTTATGTTTAATTTTAAGTTTAAAAAAGCTTGATAAAAAATTCAAAGATTAAAAAAAAAAAGAATAAATAATTGCAGATCTACTTTGCATGTTTGTGTAACTTAACTAGAATAATGTGATTTATATCCAATGAAAACATTGCGTCTATCTAGGATCAAATTTAAATGAATTAATGATAACTCTCGGATTTTCAATTATTGTATGATCTCAATTGTTTTGTATTGGCTTTTGTTTAATTTTGAGCACGAATTCATTCTTGACTACACTTCTAGGTAACTTTGAAATTAGTTTTGTAATTTAAAACCTTGAAATCTTTTAACACTGTAGTATGTATTTATTATACTAATGACTCCAATTAGAACAATATTTAAAACTCGTTCTGGTGATTAGATCCATCCGAAATAAAAGATATCATCACTTTACTATTCTTTGGTTCTGATCATTGGCTTAAAAAATAAAAGATATTGTACTAGTCGTGACACATTAAAAATACTGCATTTTAATGTGAAACTAGTTTTGAGTAATTTGACCCTATTCATCATCCATGTTTAGAAGATAATCTACCAAGGAATAATATAGAATATAGTGTAGAGTGAAAGCTACATTTGAAACCCCCCCCCCCCCCAAAAGAATAAGTGATAAAAAAGGAAAAAGAAAAGAAAAATGTAACAAAAGTGTGTTGAGATAGTAGTAAAATAACTATAACTGCTGCCTCAGTCCAACTAAGTCTTGGTCATTGATTGGGATTTGGAGAATGGTTGTGTTGATGATGAAAACAAGTCCAATATCACTTGTTTAGTTCATCTTCCGGAAAAGAAGTTGAAAAACCGAAATAGTAATAAGAGTGATGAGAGATTATATTAACAAACTTATGAATTGGTTATACTTGAAAAAAACATCTATGGAAGTTGAAATACGTGATTTGATTCAAATAACATCGGTGGAATTTAGAAAGTTCGACACACTAAAAAGTTGAATATACGATATATAGAGTTCGTTAACTAATTGTGTTTCATTAAATTATTTAAATTTTGTGATTTAGATATTCATTTTGAGGTAACATTGAATTACATATATCAAGTTAAGTATATTTATTTAGAGTAAAAGAGTTAGTTTTTACAATATGAGACTACAATTATGGAGGACATGCACAAAAATGGTTTGTCGTTAGGGCTAGAGTGGAAGATTCTTTTTTTTTTTTTATCGATTTTTAAAAGGAAAGCAGACTAATAGCTCTTTAAAGGATAAATGTTTCCAATTATTGTTTCCAATGTTTCATTCCACTGTTCGTTGAAGGGTGTTGCCGCAATGAGTAAATTTTTCGGATAAAAACTTAACCCGCTAGATTAAATCTTCAACGTTCGGTTTGTAAAGAGTGAAATAAGGATCGCATCGGTGGTTTGGAGGTAAGCTGAGATCTCCACTGATGCTACTGGTAGTTACGGAAGTGTGGGCAGTTTTGGTGGTTCTTATGGCCGTTGGTAGCCAATTTCTTTATCCTTTTTTTACTATCTCGAGAGAAAATGAGGGCTTCAAAGAATTCGACATTTGGAAATCGTCGGGATAGTCATTTTGAATTCGACATTTTAAAACAGTCGGGATAGAGATTCTCAACCGACGTAGTATATTTTTATGTTATATTCTCATTTTCTTTTCATTATCGTTTACAAACATCAATCGTGTAGCCGACGGTTTTTACAGCAAATTTTTTACGTAGATAGATTACTTCATTACTTGCCGACGTTTGATTGTCGGTGTTGACGGAATGTTTCTGTT
The DNA here is from genome assembly GCA_019097785.1 of Fraxinus excelsior. Lineage (NCBI taxonomy): Eukaryota > Viridiplantae > Streptophyta > Magnoliopsida > Lamiales > Oleaceae > Fraxinus > Fraxinus excelsior. The sequence goes on along the minus strand of CM032639.1, from coordinate 21,404,765 downwards.
CCGTTTCAAAACTCAATAAATAATTATTTTCTTTCTTGCAGTAAGAGCAATGTAAGTCAATTTAGCAGCATTCGTCTTTGCCTTCTACTTAGTTTCGGCTTCAGTTCTTTGAAAAAGGTCACTTTATACCACCACAATTGACATAAATCTTATTAGTTGCATTACCTTCGTAGTTTGACTGCATTATCTCTCTGTTAGGAGGTTGGAAATCTGAACAAACAATGTAAAAGTTAAATATTCTACATTTTGTGATATTTTTCAAATCCTATCATGACATGTCATACAACAATCAACCCAAGTATAACCCTACACATTTCATCCCCATGCATAAAACTTGCATCTGCGTAAATCATATAACTTTCAAACTAAAAAGATAAAACTTACTGGCAGGTGGAATGCGTCGTGACAAAATTAAAATATCCGGCTAGAGATCTGGAGCTACAGCAACATGATAAGTTTTTAAAATTGGAACTCTATTACTCGGCACAACAAGAGAAAAAATTGCCATTGGAGCATCAGCATTTGGATGAGCAGCTGCACTGGTGGATGAGAGCTGTTGGCCAAACGGATAAATTTGCTTAACAAAATGGTTGTATACAATTTGTGCCTAAGAACTTGATCGTTCCTGGGACACATGCAAAGAATGGGAGCAGTCTTAAAGTACTGCCCATTAAGTTCAACAACAACAGTGCATCGTGAGGAATCATGTGGGCCATCTCTTGTTATCCTATGGTTGGGGAAATTGAAATTCATATTTTCACAACATTCACGCAGCTTGATCTTATACAAAATGAAAATGTTTTCTTTTTTCTTCAAAAGATAGGATTGTAAAATATAGGAGAATGGGAAATAGCAAATAGTTTATTTTTCCTTGGAACCTTTCCTTCGAGATCGGACTACGAGAATGAAGGTAGTAAGAGAGTTAGTTTTTACAATATGAGACTACAATTATGGAGGTCACGACAAAAATGGTTTGTCGTTAGGGCTAGAGTGGAAGATTCTTTTTTTTTTATCGATTTTTAAAAGGAAAGTAGACTAATAGCTCTTTAAAGGATAAATGTTTCCAATTATTGTTTCCAATGTTTCATTCCACTGTTCGTTGAAGGGTGTTGCTGCGATGAGTAATTTTTCGGCTAAAAACTTAACCCGCTGGATTAAATCTTCAATGTTCGGTTTGTAAAGAGCGAAAGTAGGACGATTTTTAAGATATACCAATCGTAGGATCGCGTCGGTGGTTTGGAGGTAAGCTGAGATCTCCACTGATACTACTGGAAGTTATAGAAATGTGGGCAGTTTCCGTGGTTGTTATGGCCGCTGGTAGCCAATTTCTTTATCCTTTTTTACTATCCCGAGAGAAAACGAGGGCTTCAAAGAATTCGACATTTGGAAATCGTCGGGATAGTCATTTTGAATTCGACATTTTAAAACAGTCGGGATAGAGATTCTCAACCGACGTAGTATATTTTGATGTTATATTCTCATTTTCTTTTCATTATCGTTTACAAACATCTTTCGTGTAGCCGACGATTTTTACAGCAAAATTTTTATGTAGATAGATTACTTCATTACATGTCGACGTTCGATTGTCGGTGTCGATGGAATGTTTCTATTCCAATTCAAAACTCAATAAATAATTACTTTCTTTCTCTTAGTAAGAGCAATATAAGCCAATTTAGCAGCAATTGTCTTTGCCTTCTTCTTAGTTTCGGCTTCAGTTCTTCGAAAAAGGTCACTTTATACCACCACAATTGACACAAATCTTATTAGGTGCATTACCTTCGTAGTTTGACTGCATTATCTCTCTGTTAGGAGGTTGGAAATCTGAACAAACAATGTAAAAGTTAAATATTCTACATTTTGTGATATTTTCAAATCCTATCATGACATGTCATACAACAATCAACCCAAGTATAACGCTACACATTTCATCCCCATGCATAAAACTTGCATATGCATAAATCATATAACTTTTAAACTAAAAAGATAAAACTTACTGGTAGGTGGAAAGCAGCGTGGCAGAATTGAAATATCCGGCTGGAGATTTGGAGCTACAACAACATGATATGTTTTTGAAATTGGAACTGTATCACTCAGCACAACAAGAGAAAATGTTTCTATTGGAGCATCGCATTTGGATGAGCAGTAGCATTGGTAGATGGGAGCTGTTGGCCAAATGGAGAAATTCGTTTAACAAAATGGTTTATGCAATTTGTGCCCAAGATTTTGAGCGTTCCTGGAACACATGCAAAGGGAAGCAATCTTAAAGTACTGCCCATTAAGTTCAACAACAATAGTAAATCGTCGGGAATCATGTGGGCCATCTCTTATTATCCTATTGTTGGGTGAACTAAAATTCATATTTTTCACACCATTCACGAAGCTTGATCTAGTACATTATGGAAATGTTTTCTTTTTTCTTCAAAAAGTAGGACTGTAAAATATATTAGAATGGAAGGTAGCAAAGATTTTATTTTTCCTTGGAACATTTCATTCAAGATTGGACTACGTGAATGAAGGTAGTAAAAGAGTTAGTTTTTCAAATTATGGGACTGCAATTATGGAGAACATGCACTAAAATGGTTTGTCTTTAGAGCTAGAGTGCAATATTCCTTTTTTATCGATTTTTTTAAAGGAAAGCAGACTAATAGCTCTTTAAAGGACTGATGTTTCCAATTATTTTTTCCAATGTTTCATTCCATTGCTCGTTGAAGAGGGTTATGTTCGGTTTGTAAATAGTGAAATTAGGGCGATTTGTAGGATATACTAGTCGTAGGATCGCGTCGGTAGTTTAGGGATAAGCTGAGATCTCCACTGTTGCTACTGGTTATTATAGAAAGGTGGGCGATTTTGGTGGTTGTTATGACTACTAGTAGCCAATTTCTTGAGCCTTTTTACTATCTTGAGAGAAAACGATGGCTATAATGAATTCGGCATTTCGAAATTGTCAGAATAATCATTTTGAATTCGACATTTCAAAACAGTCAGGATAGACATTTTCAATCGACATAGTATATTTTTAAGTTTTATTATCATTTTCTTTTCATTATCGTTTACAAACATCAGTCATGTAGCCGACAGTTCTTACAGTAAAGTTTTTACATAGATAGATTACTTCATTACATGTCGACAGTTTGATTGTTGGTGTTGACAGAATGTTTCTGTTCCATTTAAAAACTCAATAAATAATTACTTTCTTTCTCTCTGTAAGAGCAATGTAAGCCACTTCAGCAGCATTCGTGTTTGCCTTCATCTTAGTTTCAGCTTTAGTTCCTCGGAAAGTGTCACTTCCTACCACCACAATTGACACAAATCTGGCCTTATGAGGAGAACCTACTAGGAATGTCCCATATGAAGGAAATTTAAGACCTCTTTTTTGGGCCATTTCTTCTAGGAGGTTTTTTTTGTATTCATTTATACTAAAGTAATTAAAATGCACAAATGTGATACAACAATAAAAAGCATAATGATAAAAGTATCAAAATTAGTTGGTCTGAATACTGGCATCCCGAGTCTCAACATTGACAATGCTTGACAAGCAACTTTGACTGCTGCATTTTCATCATCTTTTAGTGAGGAAAAATATGCTGGTGCTTTATATATTTTTCCATCCAAAGAGACACGTAACTTGTTGCGAAGAGCGTGAGGAGGGCTATCGAGTTTATAAGCATACACAGGCATAATAAGATTTTTCTTTTGAGCATATTGTTGCAATCGGTTTTTATGAATGTACAACACATCTGGAGCAAAAAGAAGATCAGAAAATGATAATTATCATGAAAGCAAATGCTATAGTCATTTATGAGATTGTGACATCGAGTCGAAAAGATTTACTTAACTTAGATTACATGTCCTATATCTTGGTTGTTGGAATGGCTGCTGGTAGCCAATCTCTTTGGCCTCTTTTGTACTATCTCTAGAGAAAACGAGGTCTACAATGAATTCGACATTTCAAAATTGTCGGGATAGACATTTAAAATTCGACATTTTAAAACAGTCGGGAATGATATTTTCAACTAACGTAGTATATTTTGAAGTTATATTCTCATTTTCTTTTCATTATCGTTTACAAACATCAGTCGTGTAGCCGACAATTCTTACAACAAAGCTCTTACATGGATAGATTACTTCATTACATGCCGACAGTTCTAATGTCGGTCTCGACAGAATGTTTTTGTTCTGATTCTTGATTGGAAGGACACCAAAGTCCTCCATCCTTCCATCCTTTAGATGGATAGAGAGTGAGGGCACACCTTTTGATATTTTCATGTTGTCAAAGAGTTGAACATTGGTTTTTCGTGTTGTCAAATATTTGAAAAATAAAAGTAGATGGCGAGTGCCAATTGAATTAATCAAGTCACGTAGGAACAAGGTTCAAGTTTATCGATCTGTTAGGATGCCTCAATTGCATACATCGGTGCATTTACACTTGACGTCTATCGTAATGATAAACTGCTCGTATAGTTGGGCAAACTGAATTTCATATTTTCACACCATTCAAGTGGCTTGATCTTGTACATTATGATAAGGTTTTCTTTTTCCTTCAAAATAGAGGACTTTAAAATATATGAGAAGGAAATCTAGCAAAGAGTTACTTTTCCATGAAGCCGTCCCTTCAGTATTAGACTACAAGAATGAAGGTAGCAAAAGAGTTAACTTTTCAAATTATGGGACTACAATTATGGAGGATATACGCGAGAATTGTATGTCGTTAGGGCTAGAGTGTTAGATTCACTTTTTTTGTTGTCGAAAGGAAAGCATAATAGTAGCTCTTTAAAGGATAGCTGTTTCCAAGGCTTCATTCCACTGCTTATCAAATAGGGTTGTACCAATAAATGATCCCAATAAATTATTTGTTCGGGTGGGAATTTAACGTGTTGGATTAAAGCGTCAATGTCCGGTTTGTTAAGAGTAAAATTAGGGCTATTCGGGGATATACCAAGTGTACGATTGCATCAATAGTTTTGGGTAAGTTGGGATCTCTACTATTGATGTTGGTAGTGACGGAAAGGTAGGCGATTTTGGTAGTAATGGCTACTGGTATCTATCTCTTTGGCTTCTTTTTTACTATCTTGAGAGAAAACAAGGGCTACAATTGATGGCCCTGTTACCCCTTGCCAAAAAAACAAAAGAGATCATTTATATGCAAATGAAAAGACCATTAATCCTTTGGAGAATTACTTTAGCACAAATATAAGGATAATATGGGAAAACATCTTGAATGAACAATAATAGTGAAACAATATATGGTGAAAGAGATGGTAGATTATCATATGACTGACGCTAACTAATTTTACACTTTAGCTTATTTTATGGTTTCAATTATTATTTGGGGATTTTTCATTGATGTCACTAAATTTGAAAATACACCAAATTTGTCACTTTTACTAATGGTGAATTGCCCCTAGTGATACCTTTTTGGGAGTATTTAATGCTCATTATTGCTTAATATGAATTATCATTAATGCTATGATGTGATGATTTCATTTGTGTACTATAAACATTAGATATATGTATATTATATTGGATAATATGATTTCTTTAATCAAGAAAAAAAGGATTTTGAAAAGTCAGCATAAACCGATTTTCTCTACCATAGACATACCATAATTTTCTTAACATGTTCCCTAGTCATTCATTAAAAAAAAAAAAAAATTACTATTGGATTCATTTTCCATTTTGAGAGTTTGGCATGTTAGAAATTATTTATATTTTTATCTTATAACTTACTACTTTGAAATGTTTAAATACAACATGGTCATATTTATTTAAAATTTTCAAAATTATTATTAATTGATTTATTTGGTTTTTCAATTTTTTTTGGAATAAAGATGTCAATATCTTTTACAAAATGTCGTAATGGATTTTATATTTAATAAAGTATCGAGTTATTTATTTGAAAAAATGTTTTCATATTGTAGTTGAAAATTGATGATCACTATTAATGTTTAGACTAATTTCTTTGAATCAAATACATTAAATGTTTTGAAAGGATTGCCTTTCTGATGGATTCACGGCGCAAATCATTTGAGAAGAAGATTTTGTCATTTGGTATTACAATATTGATAACCACACTTAACATTATGATAATGTTTTCTTTTTCCTTCAGAAAATAGCAAAACGTTACTTTTTCTTTGGAACTTTTCCTTCAGTATTGGACTACGAGAATGAAAGTAGCAAAAGAGTTAATAGGGCTACAATTATGGAGGACATACACGAGAATGGTATGTCATTAGGGACAGAGTACAAGATTCTTTTTTCTGTTGTTGAGTTTTTAAAGAAAAGCAGACTAGTAGCTCTTTAAAGGATAGCTGTTTTCAATTATTGTTTCCAATGCTTCATTCCACCGCTCATTGAAGAGGGTTGCGAAGATAAATGTCGGTCCAAGAAGATTAATTTTATCGAGTGGGAATTTAACTTGCTTGATTAAAGTTTCAATGTAAAATCTCCATTGTTATTGCTCGTAGTGGCGGAAACGTGGTTCTGGTGGTTGCAATGGTTGCCGGTAGTAAATCTCTTTGGCCACCTTTTTACCATCTCCACATATCGTTGATTTTTTGTGTGTTTTCAGTGAGGTTTTGAGGGCACGCGAGACCTACAATACATGAATTGATAAGAAATAGTAAAGGGGAGTGAACTGTTCTAGGCTGGTTTTTAATTTTATGTAAATTTGGTACAGTTGGAAAGAGATGTTTTGGCCAATTCTGGATTGATCTTGGCCGTTGAATTCGTTTGGTCAATTTGAGATTGTCCCCCACATGAAAAGCTGGTCTTTTGACGGTATTCTAACATGAACTAGTTATTTGAATTTTTTTCCCTAGTTTGATCTTTGGCTAAATTTTGAGTGGTTTTGGACTACTATTTTCAAATGTTTTCTCTTTTTAATTTTGCAAAAAACATCCAAAATTTGTCGAATCTATTATTTCTAAAAATGTATTTTAGAAAACAAGGTTAAACTTATAACATAAAATTCAAAACGCATTTTTGACTTTTTAGTATTTTTGGTGGAAATTCTGAAAACACTCTAAACATGAAAAACAAACGCTTAATACATTAGTTGCATCACATATCAATGTTAACTATGAGTTACTCAACTTCCTTAAACATTAAGAAAAATAAAATATTATTTGTCGTTCTAGGTGGATTGGAAGTTTTTTAATGGTAATTAGCACATAACGTCTCCTCCTTTCACTGTGAAAATGCCAAAAAATGAAAGGTACTACGTTTTGCACAATAATAGTGAAATTTGTGGACGTTATGTGCTAATTACCCTTAATGTTATTAATTAGTTATTAACAAAACTAAAATTAAATAAGGGTATATTGGGCATATAATTAAATATGTAAGTAAATAATTTTATTAATTAATTATTAATAAAACAAAAATTAAATAAGGGTATATTGATATATAGCTAAACATGTAAGCATAAATTGGGTATTCAAAAATTTCTCCTCAATCCTCCCTTTTAATAGATTGTAGATAACTTATCTTACCTGTTTTGATTCACGGTAGTAATGGTGCACAGATTTGCTTACTTGCCAACAGTATATACATCAGTTTTTTTTTTCATGGCTCCACTAATACTATAAGATAATAAAAGATTACGAATGCTTTTTAGTTAATTAGTAGTAAGCATGTGCGTTGCATGCCTTGTGTAGAGAATTAATGATATGCATAATATTTTTGAAATACTTATATTGTTTTTTAAAGTAATTGAGGTAATTGATATTGTTAAAGTAAAAATTAAAATTGTAAGTTTTCTTATGTAATTATGCATATAATGTGAAAATGTTGAATAAAGGTTGACTGCTCCTATTTTTTTCATTTCAAAGTTGGTATGTTTTTCCATTCTCAAGCATGGGACAGAACTTTTCAATTGTTTCCTTAAAAAATGTAATTTAAAAATTATTTCCCTAAAACATTATTAAAAAAATAATCTATTAGTCTAATAATGAAACTTCTATAAGAAGTATTGACTAATTTCGACATTATATAATACCTACCCATCACATAAAATTAGTTTTAAAAATTTAACAGGGTTGCTCTTATTGCTGTAGATCTCAATGGAACATTTTCGAAGTATGTATATTTTTATAATCCATTTTTCAGATGTATTTAATTGTCATATAAAAATATAATGGCAATCTTTATTTGATGACATTAATCCTACAAATATGAAAACGAAATTCACATATGATAACAAAAATATATATTAACAATTAATTAAAAAAAAAACAATTAATATTTTTCAAAATAAACCGATGATTAGACTCATTTCGTTGATATATTGATGAATCGGACCTCATTTCTGTTAGTATTTTCGACAATGCATTCATATGTGATATTTCTAGCATACAAAATAAAAAGTCATTTATATGTTAGTTTAGTAATTTATTTATCAATGTTGGAAAAAATCATATAGTAAATATAGGACATGTCCTACTATTAATTAGTCTTTATCAAAAATGTGATTGTGCTAATATACCAATATGATGCGGTGACATATGCTAATTATAATTAACACTTCAAAATTTGTTTAGTACGGAAAATTGGGTAAATATGAAAAAGAAAAAGTTCTCAAATGATTTTATTGAATATAAAAATCAGTCAAAGACCAATATAAAGTGGTTGCTGACTTGCTGTTTACATTTCAACAAAATCCTAATTACCAAATATCAATATAATTGTGCTTATACTAATGTCCCCCCATCTTCCCTAAAAGTAATTATTAAATCATAGTTTAATAAACAATAAAACAACTAAATAAAAACCATACAATGAAAAATATGAATATTATAAATTGTCAGGCTTAAGATGAATCACAGTTGTGTAAAAAGATATGATATATAGATGTCTAGTCAAAGATGGATCCACAAGTTCATAAATATGAATAAAAATAAATAAATTTGCGTGAATATGATGAGACAATAATATTGTTGGATTGTCACGTGTTTAGGACGCCCCAAATGGATGTATATATACAATTAAAATAATTTGTGTTAATAGATAAATTAAAATAGAAATTTCATACAATTAATTCCATGATATTGGAAATTAAATTAAAATGCAAATCAAACTGAACTAATTGCAAAAAAAATAAAAAATAAAAAATAAATAAATAATCATTAATTTATAAGTAGCTTATGCTCATCATTTAGATGAACATCACTAAAAGAATTAAAAAAATAAAAATAGAGAGAAAAATGAACTACACTATCTTTTTAGTATAATAAAAAATTTGATTAGATACCAAAACAACCATATTTTTTTTTTATAGAATTCATTTCACAGAAATCGACTTCTCTAAAACTCTGTTGGCCAACATGAATACATTCACATACATAAACATCATCTAGGATATTTTCAAGTTTTGAGAATCTCTAGCCCACAACAAATTGTTTCTCATTGACAGTGATTTGAGAATGAGAAATAATGTTTTTTTACAGCTATAATAATCTTAATTATGTTTATTACATAGTGCATGTAATAACACAAAGCACTCCTGCATCGTTCTCTCATTTATTTATATTAATTAATAATTATAAAAATAGCTATCAATCAATCCATTTCACATGCTCCCCATGGTAGGAAATTCAAAAACGTAGCCTCAACATATTCTCTTCATCTTCCTTCATTGTATGTTCTTTCTCTATATTGAAATTTTTAATTTGTTAATGTTGTATGGGGATAGTTTAAAATTTCAACACATATTATAATGTTGCAATAATTTATTTATAATGATAAGAATATAACGAAAAATAATTGAGGATTTCTAAGTGTGAAAATGAGCAAAAATTATAAATGTTTATTGCAATTATAATGTTATGTATTTAATAAAACAATTAGTGGGAATATAATTATCCTATCATTTGATATTCCGTTTTTATCTAAATTTAAACATCATGGGTATTCATATTTAATTACCAATTAAAACAACTTTTACATAATATGAAATGTAACATAAAATAAAATTTTATCAAGTTATATAGTAACATTCTGTATACATTAATTTTATTAAATCAAATATATTATTCAGTTGTTAAGATATGTATGCAACAACCAAATGAAGCAGCCTTTTAAATAAATGAATATGAATGTTATTTTTCTAAACTGACTAATTCAATCAAAAAAAAGAAATTAAGTCGTATTTTTATAATAAAAGTTGTTAATATAATTTTCAAAAGATCAATTTAGGGAATTATTGACAAATGAAAATGAAAAGGAATTTTTTTAATTTCGTGTTAGATAAATTAATTAATGTTATTAATTAATTATTAATAAAACTAAAATTAAATAAACATATATCGGGCATATAGTTAAATATATTGAATTAATGTTATTAATTAAATATTAAAAAAACTAAATAAGGGTATATTAGGTATACAACTAAATACGCAAGGGTAAATTGGGTATTCAAAGTTTCCCCTCAATCTTCCCTCTAAATATATTGTAGATAATGAAAAAATAATGAGTTCGAACATTTTAATTTACGGAAGAAAATTTCATCAATGAATGGATTAATAGAAAATATAAATAAATATAGAAAATTCTCAAAAAAAAAAATTAAAAATAATCATAGGTCTATAAAAAATAAATTAAGAACGGTGGTGGTTTCCTCAACACCAATAGCGACATTTTCGTTGATACTCGTTGACAAAGATGTGTCGAAAATCATCAGCGTTTTTGCTATCGTTAATTCTCTCTAAATCACTAACATGTATTAGTTTCAATTAAAATCACCAATGATCATACGATAGTTGATCACCTAGAGTTTCTCGTTGGTGATTGAAACACCATCAATGATTTTTGACAATATACGACATTTGATAATCAATAACTAATATGTGCCAATGACCACAAAATGGTGTGGTTGTTTGTAAATTCATTTAAGTCACCGACAAATGTTGATCTCAATTAGAATCACCGGTTAAGAATTTACTTATGTACAACGAAAAATAAAATAATTTTAATTCCCACCAATGATATTTTTTGTGTTTAGATAGAAACTATAATAGTACATTTTGTAGATTTTGCAAACTCATTTGATGAACTTGGAATATAAACAATCACGATCTACAATCTACAACTTTCTAATTGTTTAGCCTCCAATTAATATTCATACAAGGAAGAAGAATTATAGAATTGGGGTTTTTCTTTTCTCATGTTAGTATTTTTAATTTTTCTGAAACCCTAATAGCTTTTAATACAAGTCTATGTGGACTCGGCCCGTCTGTTAAACTTAATTCGATTCTTATTTAATTAATCAAAATAACTAAATTTGGTCCATTAATTAATTAATCCTCCAATTAATTAATTGTCAAGCACTTGTTAATTAATTAATTGCTGAATCTCACTCTTCTAATTCTCATTTTGTGTGTGATCCATTAGATTTTTTATCATCATACCTAACGACGTAAATTATAATTTTGATTTAATCAAAATCGATAAATTAAAGTACGCTATTTTAATTTATCATCAATTCACATCCGTCGTCCCAAATTGACATCTAACAATATGTTATGGTAATACATGTGATGAAAAATGTCACGTGGTATGACAAAATCAAACTTTTTCATTTATCATGAAACTATAATTCTTTCGTCAATATGATCCGATCAATTACGAGATATGAATATGTGTCAATCTCAATTATCGACCATATATTTCATTTTACTATTACATTGATGTAAGTCAAAAACTTTTTTTTTTTTTATTAATGAGTACATATTTGCTAGGGATTTCGTTATCAACTTAAATGAATAAAATATAAATCATAATCTCTTACTATTTAGGAGTGACGAATCATCTATTAATCATTCACAACCTTCATATAATTATTGACATACAGAACGACGTCATATTAGCTAACCTTTGCAGAGCAACATTCAATATCACCAATTATGACCAACATCATATAAGGCACTATATTGATCTCAAGTCGAAAGACCAATTCCACTATCGAAAGTTAGAGATTTATCATGACACTCAGATAGTTATTCATGTAAAATCTCCTAACGGGTCTCTAATGTCTTGTTTTAGAACAAACATTCATGTGTTCATTTAAATGTCATCACACTTCACTTTTAACTTATGAGATCAACTACTTCACAAGTAAAAAATGTCATACATGATGGTCTACATGTAATATCGATATCTGTATCTTGTTATTACTTTCAATTACGAATGATTTAAGATTTAGTCACATCGTAATTTGTATTTCCCAATCACAACCATTTGTGATTAACTAATTGCCAAGATTTAAATTTATGAACTCTATTATTTAATATAATTTATTAAAATAATAATTCAAATAAACAATAAATCTTACGAAAATAAATACATTAAATATATATTAAAAGTGTTTATATCCAAAATTGATTGGATTTAGGGAATAACACTTGCATCATCAACTATCAAGCCGTTGATGATAAACGATTGCATTTTGTCTATGATTGTTTGCTGATTGTTTGCTCCATTATTTTTTTTCTTGTCATCGAAAATGCTCTTGATGATTTTGCTTAAGGCCGTAAAATTACTTGAGTATCTGAACGCATACAACTTCTTGCATGATATTGGCTTGAGATATTTGAAACTGGATAGTTATAATAATCCACTTTGATGGAAAAATTCTCTCAGACTACACAAGTTTATTTAGAAAATTACCTGTAGTCTAGTTTAAAAGTAGGGTGTAAATTAAGTTTTATATTATTTGTATCTGTTTGGAGATTTTTCACAGCTAATAATTTATTAAGAGTTTCATTCATGACATGTTCAGAAATTTATTTAGGGATGAATGAATTTATTATTTATTTACTATAGTGGTTACGTATTAAATGCTCTGTATTCAATAAGCTTTAATAAAAATGGAATATACAAATACTAGCTACCAAATTTGTGATCATAAATAAGAAAAGAAATAGTGAGGAATATTTCCAGAAATTAAAATAAAGTATTTGAATTGAATTGTGGAGTACCTAGATCGGAAAAATTGGAATTTATGTGCGTTTGATGTATTGTTTTCATTTTTTAGACTACTGTTTTGTGTTTTTTTGGTTTTTCATTAAATAAAATTAAAATGTCCCTCAAAATTCTTTCAAAATTTCGTTATTTTTTGAAATTGGAATCACAATTATGGCTTGAAAACCAGGTAAAAAAAAAGTGTCTAAAACACATAAAATCATTAATTAAAACCTCTGTATCTCAAAATAAAATTATTAGTCTTATGCTTCCATTAGTACCACATATAAAAACATGAACTTGACTAGACATCAATATTAAACCTCTTTCACTTCCACAGCTGCAGCAGTTTCTTTTACTTCCTCAGCAGCAGCATTCTCCTCCTTCACATTCTTTGGCTCCTCTTTGATCTGAAAAGCTGACACTGGAAAGGTTCGCGACAGCCCGGTCGGAGTCTTGAACGTGATCTTTCCGGTGGGCGGATCGTCTACGTAAATTTCATTGAGAGTGATCCACATCAGTAGTTTCTTGGTCTTGCACCAGTCAGTTTCTTCATCTTGCTTGGCTCAACATAGGCTGTCACTTCTGGTGCATATTGGACCAGCCTCCCAATTTCATTGGACTTGTGCTCAGTCTTTTTCTTCTGTTTTAGCTGTAAGGAAATGTGATCCTTAAAGAAGAATTAGGACTACCTTATAATTCACAAAATCTGTTAGAATAAAAATCAGTTGAAGGAGCCTTTAAGTTTACAGTTTCATCTGTTAATTGGTTGGAATCTTCAACAACTTGGAGCCTTGTTTGTTGGTTGTTAAATAACCGAAAAGGATCCTCATTTAGGTCTATAAATAGAGGCATTAGGTAGTGAAAAAAAAAGTTTTCAGGGGTTGAAAGAGGAATAGAAAGTGAGATTGTATAGGAATGGTGGAATTCTTATAAATCTGGGTAAAATCTTTCTTGTATGAATTCAAGGGTGTAATTCATGTTTAGCTTTAGTAATAAAGTGTTAGGAAGATGTTTTCTTCCTAGTTAAATCATGTTTGGTGTTTAATTCTTGCTGAAATATCATTTTTCTTTAAGTCTGTGGCTATTAAAATCAAGTTTTAAAGCATTTGTGCATATCCGGTAAGTTGAAGGCAAATACGGTAAGGAGAAGTGATATCCGGTATGCATCACGCATCAATTTATTCAGTTTTTCTCATTTTCTACTAGTGCATTGCTGATTTCTGAGTTCCTTAAGTAAATACCAAGCAAAGATAGCCTTCAAAACCCAACAAGTGGTATCAAAGCATAAAATATCTGGTTCTAATTTCTGAATTCTTCAATTGGCCAAACACCTTTTTGTGAAAAATAGATTCCTGGCCAGAATCTTGATCACAAAATGTCAACATCCAAATTTGAGGTAGAGATATTTAATGGCAAAAATGACTTCAACTTGTGGAGGGAAAAGAAGATGGCTCATTTTGGTAATCTTGGATTGGAAGAAGCCTTGGAAGGGAAATCAAAGACTGATGCTGATGTTCTGAAGAAGGTAAGGAATACCATCATTCTCAGCATATTTGATACAGTTCTGAGGAAGGTCATTAAGGAGAAGACGGCGTTTGAAATGTGGAATAAATTGGAAGAGCTTTACTTGACTAAAGCTTTGCCTAATCGGATCTACCTGAAGCACAAGTTCTACAGCTTCAAGATGGATGAATCAATGTCAATTGATGAGAACATTGATGAGTTTACTAAGCTAGTTTCTGATCTGTAGAATCTGGACATCAAAATTGATGAAGAAGGCCAAGCTATTTTCTTGTTGAACTCTCTGCCACCAGCCTATGATCACTTAAGGGATACAATTAAACATAGCAAGGAGACTTTAACCCCAAAGAAGTTGCTGCAGCAGCCTACTCGAAGGAACTGGATATGAAGCAGAATGGAAGACTTGCTAAAAGAAGTGGAGAAGTGCTAAGTGTTCAAGAAAGAAAGGAGAAACTGGTGTGCTGGATTTGTAATCAAGAAGGGTACTACAAGAGGAATTGTCCAAGAAGAAATCAGAGATGGATAAAGAAAGAAGGCAAGCAAGAGGGAGAATGTGCAAACTTGGTTGGAGGCTATGAAGTTGATGAAGTACTTTGAAGGGTCCAGATGAAGTAAATTTGAATATTCTTTTCAAAGAATCAAGGAGAAGATTGTAAGGAAATGTGATCCTTAAAGAAGAATTAGGACTACCTTATAATTCACAAAATCTGTTAGAATAAAAATCAGTTGAAGGAGCCTTTAAGTTTACAGTTTCATCTGTTAATTGGTTGGAATCTTCAACAACTTGGAGCCTTGTTTGTTGGTTGTTAAATAACCGAAAAGGATCCTCATTTAGGTCTATAAATAGAGGCATTAGGTAGTGAAAAAAAAAAAGAAGCTTTCAGGGGTTGAAAGAGGGATAAAAAGTGACATTGTATAGGAATGGTGGAATTCTTATAAATCTGGGTAAAATCTTTCTTGTATGAAAGAGGGATAGAAAGTGAGATTGTATAGGAATGGTGGAATTCTTATAAATCTGGGTAAAATCTTTCTGGTATAAATTCAAGGGTGTAATTCATGTTTAGCTTTAGTAATAAAGTGTTAGGAAGAGGTTTTCTTCCTAGTTAAATCATGTTTGGTGTTTAATTCTTGCTGAAAAATCGTTTTTCTTTAAGTCCGTGGCTGTTAAAATCAAGTTTTAAAGCATCTGTGCATATCCGGTAAGTTGAAGGCAAATATGGTAAGGAGAAGTGATATCCGGTATGCATTACGCATATACGGTAAGTTCAATTTATTCAGTTTTTCTCATTTTCTGCTGGTGCATTGCTGATTTCTGAGTTCCTTAAGTAAATACCAAGCAAAGATAGCCTTCAAAACCCAACATTAGCCAAACAAACCCTGTGTCCTTCACATACCCACTTTCTTCTATGTCCTCCAATGGCAAAAGCCCATTTGGCAACCCAACTTCTGTCAGCAAAAACTTGGATTTTACTTGGCAGATATCATTTCCAGTGTAGAACTCTGTCGCAGAGGATCTAATCTCGTCTGTGATTAGAGACATTTTTGTTTCCCTATGAATTGTATGATGTTTTTCTTCAAGTAATATTTGTGTTTAAGAGAGATGGGAAACTGCAAATATATAGTTAGGATCGTAGGATATTAGCCTTGGTTTGGAGAAGAATTGCTAAAATACCCTTGTTAAATGTTTTAAAATTCAGTTCGAGCACTTGTTAAAAAATAATACTGATAATTGTCAAGGCTCAATCACTCCTATTCCAAAACCGATTCATGAATTTTTCGGCCGATCAGCCAGGCCCCCGTAAATGAGGT
Source organism: Fraxinus excelsior (assembly GCA_019097785.1). Taxonomy (NCBI): domain Eukaryota; kingdom Viridiplantae; phylum Streptophyta; class Magnoliopsida; order Lamiales; family Oleaceae; genus Fraxinus; species Fraxinus excelsior. The sequence goes on along the minus strand of CM032639.1, from coordinate 21,388,478 downwards.
TGGATGGGATTTTGGACAACTCAATCTGTAATATGATTTCAAAGGACGAGCATTTTGGTATACAAATTGAAGACAGCAGTTGTTGTACATTAAGGTGGAATTAAAAGTAGGGATAGAGGTGGTTTGAAGGGGAGCTAACAACCAACTATATATGATGGACAAGATTGGAAAATTTATGAGGAAAAAATAAATAAAAAGAAAACTAGTAAGAGTATGTTTGACAATCATTATTGTAAAATAAAAGAATTTTGAATGGTGATTTTTAGAAAAAAAAAATGTGGTTAAAAAGTAAGAAAACATTTTGGTATACATGTAAAATAACCAAAAAAATAAATTAATAATTATCAAACATGCACTAAATTTAAAATTGACAGGTCACGTTTTTTAGCAATCTACTCGAACAATTTGATTTATCATTCGTGTTTGTCATGATGTATCACACCGTAGGTGTAGTCAAGAGGATATATATATATATTTATTTTTATTTTTTTTCACCATACATAAAAATAAATAAATAAATTCTGCCCTAAAAATATCATGGGCCTGGGGGCCGTCCCTCCATCCGCCCATGTATCACGCTTTCCTTGTGTATTTCTACTAATCACATCGCAACATCTAAGACACCTAATGCCACAAATTTTTGTGGGATGTGGACGTAAGAGGAGGTGGTTCAAACAAGTAAGGTGATCAAACCAATGATTGTTTTTCCTCTAGATGGCCATGAATAGCCGGTGCGCAATGAAAGTAGGCACACAATCAATAAAAATAAATAAAAACTCATAAATTTGAAAAGTATGCAACTTTCGCTCGTGGACCATCTTATTTCTCTCACGAAAATTATAGCGAGAATGACCACTACTAATTAGAGCGGCATCCGTAATGTAAGTGAGATGAGATTCACTCGACGACACTGAATAGTGCTATGTTATCTTTTTGACTATATTATCATTTTGGACAAATTTTATTTAATTTTGGATCGAATTGTAATTAATTAAATTATTGGGTACTTAATGAAAACATTTTTTTAATTGGCTTATTTTCGGTAATTTTTTGGAAACAGCCGCTGTTAACCGAACCTTGCTGTCTTTTTGGGTTTTAGGGCCTGTCTGAACAGTAATGACTATTCTGAAAAGGCTTGAAGGTTGTTCGAATTGCCACAAACAAGTCTATAAATAGCATGCCCCGCTGCCAGAAAAATTACACAATTTTCATTGCAATCATTCTCTGCTTTGAATCTCACTCCTCTCTCTCTCTCTCTCTCTCTCTCTCTCTCTCTCTCTCTCTCTCTCTGATATTGTTCTCCAAGTGAAAAACACTTCGTTGAATTCGTTGGAATTCCTTAGATTGTTGTGCTGCTTCCGTGGGAGACGAAATTCGTTCTATCTTGAGAAACAATTGCTGAATACCTTTAGCACATATGAAGGCAGCAAATTCATTTTAAGGAAACATTGTAAACTCGGTGGGCTCGAATTTATATTGCGATCCCGTTGATCAAACTTGTTACGCTGTCCAATTACTACAAGGTAATTCTATCGTAATTTGAGAATAAGACTTTCATACTCCAGGAAAACAATCTTAAAACGAATTTTGTTTTGTAAATTTATTCTGGTTCTACTCCTTATCGTTTATCTTCTGATTGTGTTTCAGAAATGGCAACATCTGGTATTACGCTCCCAAATACGATTGGAGAAAAATCAGCGAAATTTAATGGGTAAGATTTTAAGCGTTGGCAAAAAATGCTTTTTTATCTGACAACGTTAAGTTTGGCAAAATTTCTCAAAGAAGCAGCCTTCATACATCGAGGAATATTCTGCTGTTGAGAAATTGGCTGCAATTGATTTATGGAAGCATTCTAACTTTCTATGTAGAAATTATGTACTCAACAGATTGGACAACACATTATATAATGTGTACTACAATACGAAGTCTGCAAAAGAACTGTGGGAATCTTTGAACACAAAGTACAAAACTGAAGATGTCGGCACGAAGAAATTCATTGTCGGTCGTTTTTTGGATTACAAAATGGTGACAACAAGATTTTCATATCCCAAGTTCAAGAACTTCAAATCGTACTCAGTGACATTCATGCCGAAAGAATGAAACTAAGCGAATCATTTCAGATTGCTGCACTGATTGAGAAATTGCCACCTTCTTGGAAGGATTTGAAGAATTATTTAAAGCATAAGCGAAAGAAAATAAAAATTGAAGATATCATAGTCCAATTGAGAATAGAAGAAGAAAATCGCAAATCTAAAAAGAAGAATGGTGCATCTCATTCATTGGAATCAAATGCCAACATTGTGGAATGAGGTTTAAAGACTAGCAAAAAGAGGAAGCACAATGGCGAAGGGCAAATTGGTTCTTCAAAACTCCTAAAAGGTTCAAAGACAACTATTACAATTGCGGTTAGGGGTGTCCGTGGGTCGGTTCGGTTCTGCTCGGTTCCAGAATTTTCGGGTATTTAATAAATGGACCCGTCGGGTCCAAATACAATTATGGAACCGTTCGGGTTCGATTCCGTTCGGTTTCGTACCATAATTAAAATTTTTAACATTTACAGCAACACTACATAAATATAACTAATGACATTGTACGATGGATTTCGCGTATATTAAAATACGAAAATCGTTACAAATTGTATTTTAAAGAAAATACAATACAAATGGATATGAATCTTCTTGTGATTGCAAATATGCAATTAATCCTCTGATTAATGATCTAGATGTTTGAAGACGAGGGGCCACGTGGCTTGAATCCTTGACTTCGAGATTTGAGAATTTGATTTGTCGAGAGTTTGACTTGTTCGACACTTGAATTTTGGCGCTTGAATTTGTACTTCAGAGCTTGGATTTGATTTGATTTGGAGAAGACTTTCATCTTCTTGGACTTGACTTGATTTGATTTGGAGAAGACTTTGATCTTCTTGAGTTTGATTTGAAGAATATTTTGATCTTCTTTGTATTTGTCGGACTTGGATTTGAGAGAATTTCTTCTCTTGCTCCGGCTTGGAGATTTCTTCAGCACTTCGTGATTTTCTCTGCCTTTTTTTTTTGCTCCCCTTTTGAAGTGAACCATCGACCCTATTTATAGGGGAAATCCGTGGCCAATTTTGGTAATCACCAAATTAGTTCAATTAAATCGATTATAATTGAATAATTATGGATTTATTAAAAGTAGGGTGGGCTTTTAAAAATCTTATGGGCTTAGTAGGTTTTAGTGTAATTGGGTTAATTATTTCAATTGACCCAACCCATTATTTATTTATTTTATTTTTTTATGTCTACAGTGTTAGTAGATAATCTTTTTCGGGACGAGCTAGAACTTAAGTTTGTGGGTATTTGATAAGTATGTTTTACTTATTTCATGTCTAAATGAACTTAAATATTGATTAAATGAGTGAATTTCTATCACAATCAAGTAATTATTGCATTTGTAGGTAAAAATCACCAAATAAAATAAAATAAGGCGAAATTAGGAAAAAAAAAATGATTAAAACGGTATGAAATTTGTGAAGTTGGGGACCAAAATGTATAAGCATAGAAAGTTGCCTTCGATACAATTTATGAAGGGTATGGTTGATATGAAAGTCAAGATATAAGGATCAAATTGTACAAGATAAAATTTGAGGGACCTGTGGTGCAATTATTTAGGGGACTTGGTTGCAAAATGAAAAGAAATTCTATTTTTTTTTTTTGGCACAGAACTAACGCCTAGGCACCACTGTAGCAACGCCTAGGCGCTCGATTCTTGCCTTTACTTTTCAAAATCAGTAGCTTTTGTTACAATTTATGGGATAGGGTCTTAAAATAAAAAGGTGGCGGCTGGATTTTTGGATATATTCTCCATCCATTTCTTTTCATTTTCATTTTTCCTCTTCATTTTATTTTATTTTTCTTTCCACAATTTACTTGGTATTTTTTAGGGCAAAATCAAGAGTACAACAAAGTGAATGTTTCAAAGAAAGGTGAAGAAATATTTGGGAAAAGTCAAGATCAGGCTCGAAAAGGGTTTTATCTACAACTTTGTATTTTTTCAATTATTTTGCCATAACTATAATGTATTACTATAAATATTCTCTCTCTTTTTTTTTTTTTTCATTTATATAACATGGGCTAAATATTTGTGTTGAGATTTATGGTAGTAGTTTAATCTAACTTTAATTAATTTTAATATTTGCTCTTTAATGTTAAAATTCTTATTTTCATGTATATTTATTATTGTGTAGTATGTCGTTAATTTATTTGGCGAATTTAGTGATTTGTATATCGTTCGAGGGAATATTATATATTTTAGACCAAATAGTAAATACTCTACGTTTGTATAGAAGATAGAGATATACACATAATCATATGTGACACATTAAGCTATTTTCACAAATATATAATGCAATTATTTGATTTTAATCGACATAGAGATTTAATATGTTAAACCAATTAATTAGAGTAATTTCGCTCGAGAGAGGTGATTAACTAAAATTGAAAAATTAGGTCTAATATCGTAAATGAGTAATTTGTTAACTGGTTTGTGCAGAAATTAATTAAGCGATGGTTAAGCGAAATCATGAATTCCAACCACGTTTTCCTCCAAATTTCCTAAGTGTTCATGTTTTTTATTTTGTAGAATTTTAGTTATTTTCCAAAATTAAAATCTTTATTGCGTGTGTTTCTTTTTACTTTTAGAATTAAATTGATTAAAATTGTGCAATCGAAAGTAAACATTCATCGAGGGATTGACAATTTGAACTCAAAAAGTTCATTTTATTACTTGAACGCAACTCGTGCACTTGCGGTTTGCACTTTCATAGCAAACACTTTTGGTTCAAAGTGTTTCTACGACAAGTTGTATTCATTGTACAATTATCATAATCTGTTGGCACCGTTGAGGGACAATTGCCTTGAGGAGAAAATATTAATCACTTGTCTCGAATTTCATTATTCACATTTTTTCATTTTCTTTATTTCTTTTTTACTTCTATTTTCATATAGTTTATTTACGTTCCTACAAATTAAACTTAACTATTATTTTATCGTTCAATCAAATAACCATTTCACTATGCAATATAATTATCTCCTACAGAGATGAGAGAGAGGAAATATGAAATTACTGTTAAGCACGTCCAACTTAGCTTAGAACTACAAAATGCGTCCAAATATAAGAATCTCCTACAGAGATGAGAGAAAGAATGGTTAATCCATTTGTATATAATCATATAATGTGCGGAGCCTGCGTGTATTTAAAAATTTCAATAATGTGGTATACATCTCTATTGTGAGTAGTAGGTAAAAGATTCGGTAAAAAAATTTGGTAAATGTGGCATGGTCCAAGAAGGAATTATGAAATTACTGTTAAGCACATCCAACTCAGCTTAGAACTACAACATGTGTCAATCTTTTTTTGGCTACCACATTGTTGTCTAATTTTTTTTTTCCCTTATATTCGATGAATATTCAATTATATTTTTATTCATTTTTCATGTCTTCAAGAAACACAATATTATTCCATTGATTTTTTTTTTATTGAAATTAACAGAATAAAATTAAGAGCATGTTTGAGCTCCCTTTTTTTATTTAAATGTATTTTGAAATAGTAGATTGATGGAGAATGTGTGGTTGAAAAATAAGAAAAAAAAAAATAGGTTTACTTGTAATATTATTTTATTGAAAAGAAGAAAGAGAAAAATATACTTCGGAAATAATGGCGATCGAACAAGGACTATATATTTCTGTCTAAGCTTGAGCTAATATAGGGGTTGATACTTTTGGATATAACAATCAACGTTAAACGTGCGTTGCACGTTATTATGAAATATTTTAAAAGGGTTGTAAAAGTCTTATTTGAATATGCGTGAATTTTAATTAATCTAAAATTAATGTTAGAGAATGTATACTCAACAATGAATATTAAATCACTTATTTAATTTTCAATTAAAACTGTATGTTAATTAGCATATATGAATGTGAAATTTTAATTAACTTATATTACAATTAATAACAATAAAATGCATAAATAAATATGAATATTAATTAAATAAATATAAATGTTAATTAATTAAGAATTAATAAAAAAAATCATACATTAATGAAAGCACACATGTAAATGAATCTGTCAAATATACATGTGCATTAATGATAATTAAATAGTTAAATAAATTATATATATATTGAAAAACAAAAATAAGGTATTATTGAAATAATTGAATTATAATCCGGTTAGAATCATTCGATAAATTATTTTCATTTGATGTAATATTTAATATATTATAGATTCATGGAGACTATGATAAAGCCTTTGTTTGCTGCCCATTTTTTAGTTATAGAAAATGAATTTTGTGATCGTTGGAGCACCAACTTCAAGAATAATATGAGATGGAAGTACAAAGTGAGACCTGCAACTTTAGTAAAAATGGAGAGAATGGAAAACAAACATATACAAAGTCACAGACTATTCAAAATTTTAGATACGTGATTAATTATGCTACAGCTCATTTAAGAAGTGATTGACCAAGAGTTAAAAGAGAGTATATTCATTTTTAATAAAACACCAGCACGTACAGATGGTGTTTTGTGGAGATTAAAATTAGATTTTTAGTAGATTGTGATAGAAGTTTTTGAAATGTGTGGTTTAAAAGTTGTGGGGCACATGAAAAATGTAGTTATTATTGATTATTTGATTTTGTCTTAGATTAAAATCTAATTTTAATCTGTACCAAGATCATAGTGTGATTCTAAAATAAAATAAAAATAACAAGTCGTCGGTCACTAAGCCGGGTTTCCATTTTAGTTGGTCTTCATTCTTCAACTTGTCTCAGCCCTGTTACTATATATTTCTTGTTCTTTCACAGTTGAATTCCAAGTATAATGATCATCAAGAATCAAGAATTTTGTTAATTATAATTTATAATTGCAAATCATCATATAGAGCCTGTTTGAGAGAGATTAAAATTGGATTAAAATTGAAAAACTAACCGTTATTGTTGACTTTTATTAGACAAGTGAGGTTCAATAACGATCATATTTTCAATATTAATTAAATTTTAATCGGTACCAAAGGAACTCATAATGTATATCCCATAAGACACATGAATCTTATTCGAAATTCTAAACGCTTAATTTAACAAGAAACAATCAAGGATTTTGAGATTCTAATGATCCAACCAGTAAGGATAAAATTATTCACTTGCTGCGACACTCGAAAGGATGCTCTAACTACTTTCGAGAAATTGAATGAAATTTTGTATATAGCGATTATGTAATTTTTGATCGCCAAATACCTCACTCATTTCTTTAGTTTTCTCTCGAAATGTTTTCCCCTCATTTTCATCCATTACTAATTTTATCGAGTCGGACACCGAGTTCTTCGTATATGTTCCATCGTCGTGGTTCTTTGGAATTTCCATCCCAACATGCTGACCAGCAATGACCCTAGCATTCAAACCTTGGTCTACCAGAAAGGGCAAGGCAATTAAGGGGAGACCAAAAGCGAGTCCCTCGATGAAAGAACTCCAACCACAGTGAGTCAAGAATGCACCCACAGAGTCATGACTCAATATCTTCAACTGAGGTGCCCAACTCTTCCACACCATACCCCTGCCCTTGATTCTCTCCTCGAACCCATCTGGTAAAACCACTGAGTAGGACTCGCCGGACCCAGATGGCTTCCTCAGTGCCCAGAAGAAAGGCACACCAGATAACTCCAATCCAAGAGCTAACTCATTGAGTTGATCTTGACTCGGCGTCACTTCACTTCCTAATGCTACGTAAACAACTGACTGTTTATTTTGATTATCCAGCCAAGTTTTTATTGAAACCCATGATTGAGTGTCATCTTCTTCTACTTGGGGTGGCATCAATCCTAGTGGAACCACTGGTCTATGGTAAAGCTCTTCGAGTAATTTTAACCAATCAGGTTCAAACTCGTTGCAGTGTCTTGGGATAATAACCTCAGAGCCTTCAATTACCTTACCAATTCGATAAGAATCTGAAAATCCTGAGTCGTTCTTCTGAGTTGCCCCGACAATCCAGTTTGCTTCATATCGTCGATAAGCCACTTTAGTCTCAAATTTGACCCACTTTGGTGGGATCATGAAATCTTCAACTTTAGTCCTTTCATCTGTGTCGTTAATCAAGATCTCTAATGGTCCAAAGAAAGCTAAAATCCAAGCGTTGAAGATCAAGAAAAACGCACGAGAAATCCCAAGTCTTGCTGCAACTGGAGGCAACCAGTGTGGAGCAAAATCGTATATAATCCAGTCTGGACGTGACTCTTCCAAGAAACGAGTCAACTCAGTTTCCATCCCATCATATGCTTTCTTCAAATGGTCCATATCCTCATTTCTGATATCCATGGTTGCCTCTGCAGACTCAGGGAGTCCATCAACTTTAGGCAGTGGAATCTTAACTGGGGTTATGTTAGAAACTAAATGAGGAGGGATTTTTGGGAGACGATCTATATTTCTTGGAGTGGAAACAAATGAGATTTTGTGACCCTTTTGAGCTATGAATTTGGAGAGCTCAAAGAATGGAATAATATGCCCAAAAGCCAGCCATGGAAACATCACTACATGTAATTTGGAATTAGAAGCCATTTGTTGCGTGCAAGCTTCTTCACAATCACAGGTCTGATATTTGGTCATAGCAGTCAGTAATATATTACAATTTCTTCCCAGGAATTGGTTGGTGGGTTGCGCGAGCCGCGAGTAGGTGGGAACTGGGAGGACAGCTAGTTTAACGTCCACTGATAAATAAAAATTATTTATAACATTATTCAATTACCAATGAATTCTCTTCGGCACATAGAAGTCTGGACCAAGTGACCAAGTTTGACAGTTTGCCTTTCGGCACATAGAAGTCTGGACCAAGTGACCAAGTTTGACAGTGTTGCCTTTCGGATTTTAATTTAAATTAAAGTCAAACAATTAATATTAACATTTTGTATAGGTTCCAAAATTATTAACCACACATTTCAAAAATTTCAATCACAATCTACTAAAAATCTATTTTCAATTTCCACCACTCTCTCACTAATTCTATTATTCAAAAGTATTTGGAAGGTGTTTGGAAAATATTAAAATCGGATTAAAATTGAAAAATTAATTATTATTGTTGACTTTTATTAGACGAATGAACCCCAATAACGGTTATATTTTCAATTTTAATTGAATTTTTAGTTATACTGAACCCGCGGTCTGACAATCATGCTTTTACACCAAGTTTGTCAACTGTCATAATTTCTTTTTTTTTTAAAAAATGATTTTCTCTCCAACAGTGTCATTTGTCAATTTAAAAAAAAAAAAAAAAAAAAAAACAGTTCCCGCACATAATTTCTTCTTCTTCTTTTGTTTACCTTTTTAATTAAAAATATTGCCACTTGAATGAACTAATGTTTTATATAAAAAATTACTATGGTACTAGAAGTCTAGAACCAAACTTTAAGTGGGGAATTGAACGATTTGGTTCTGAAGACTTTTTCCAAGACAAATTACCTCTTTTTTATTCCAACTATAATGAGCCAGTCAAATCAACTTGTAAAATAAATCATAAATATACTCACGTTTCATTTTTAGAGACGATTTGAATGTGGTACACATTTTCTTTACGTAACCAAGTCGAAATATCCCAATTGAATTTTAGTCATTAAATGCTTGCTAGTTTTAAAATCACACAAAACACCCAATTCTTCTCTAAAAAAAAAAAAGGGAACCAAAATTGAGGATCATTCGATCTGCACAGTTCTTGAACCGGAACTGCAGATGTCCGACTACGGAATCGAATTTATCATTTTTTACTATGAAAATACTTAGTTGTATTTTTTTACAATTTATTCACTCATGGTTTTCAAAAAATATATATTTTGTATAGAATCGATCTCGAATCAGATTCAAGGGCTTTGATTCAAACTCGATTCCAGCGATTATGTGGATCTAAATGATTCTATATACGAAAAATTCAAAGCGTAACAGATGATTTAGAATATCGAAATACTCGAGACGACTCACCCAAGGTTCATGCCTAATTCTTCACCGCTTATATATCGAAACACTTCAAACAATCTTAAATTGATAAATTAAAATTAAACTAATTATCTTCCATTAGTACGTATGAAGTTTGTCAGTTATCTCGAAATATACAATAATTAATTTTATTTTTCTAATTTGACCATTCAAATCATGAAAAATAACATTCGTAACCATTTTGAGCTCTCTTTGACCAAATAATGCATCAGATATCAATGGTGGAATTGACTGGAAATTTAGACTTCTGAAAATGACGCGATCTTCTAACTCGACCACCAAACTCTTACATGTATTGGCACTTATTCGAAAGGTCTATTACAAAATATTTTAAAGTAAATTCAATGGCAACTTGCTATATTTGTAATCCGTGACTCAGTTGATTTCTCGATGGTCAATTTACCATTCAGACTAAAGGAAATGTCACTTGTACATTTCAAATCAAAATGTATATCATCCTTTATATTGACTTTATTTTAAAAAAAAATGGAGTTTGCCATTTGTACACTCTATCTTTTACACCAAGTTTGATATTACATTTATTTTCACAAAAATTGTGGACGAAAACACTATTTTTTTTTAAAAAAATTGATAAATAACAATTTGCTAGGTGACAAACTGTCAAATTTGAGGTACATTGTTTCTTCTTTCCTATGCTTCTTTTAGAAGTTTTGGTGGACTGGTGGTCCCACTTAGAGGTGTCAATCCGGGTGGTCCGGGTCTGGTCAACCCTCCAACACATGAGCCCGGTAATGGCCCATGTAAAAAAAAGTTTGCCCGCTACGGGTTACGGGCCGGCCCACAATTTTGGACTACAATTCAGGGCCGCCCGCTGACCCATTCGGGTCGAGCCCATGCGGGTCATGTGTCACGGTTTGTTCCGATTTGACCCGTATAATTGTATAAATAAAATTATAAAAATATAGAATTTTTCATATTTATAACAAAAAAAAAAAAAAAATTAATGTAAACTAAGAATTGAACAAAATGATAAATTCATATTTATACCAAGAAATGTTTACATAGAATTCAAATTTAATGCCACATGAATTATTTATAACTTTGAAAAGTTAAATTTAACTTAAACAAATAACAACTAAATGCATTTCTAATTACTATTATCAAATATTTATAGTATAAGTACATCCCAACTAGGTTGGTACCTACTTTTACTATAATTTATAGTTTAAGTACATTTCAATTAGGTTGGCACCTACTTAACTATAATATTTAATTTTTTTTTTCACGACCGCGGTTAACTGTAAAGGTGCAACCCACGATACCCGCGGGTCACACCTCCTTGACCCGTGAATCGTCCGCTCGGGTCACGGGCCGGCCCGCGGTCCCAAGTCGATCCGGGCCGATTTTCACGGGTCTGGTCGGCCAGTCCGTTTGACACCTTTAGTCCCACTAGAGTAGGTGTAACTTGAATGTTTTTTCACCTTCTAGCACAAATTTGGCATATGGGATTATTGGAATTTGGCTGTGACCCCGAATTCCTTTGTTGAAGTTGTTAAAGTAATTAAAAAAATTTAATTGAAGTGCACGTCATGAAAAATTCAAGTTTGGAATGTCATTTGAGTCCTTTGTCAAGTTGAAATTCTATTTCGAAAGCTCATTAGGAGTTATAATTTGTTTTGGACTCTATTTTTTTGTATCATACTTCATCAACAACTCTATTAGGAGGATTTTAATATTCACTACATGTTCCCTATAAATATATTAGGCTCTTCTATACATTTTTGTAGTGTGAGATTTATGATTACTGATTTTTAGGATCATTGTAATATTCTTTTCTCTTCTCCATTATTTTTTAGGCAATAAAATCTCTTAATTCCTCTATCATATTTTTGTCTTCTTTTATTCTTTGATTCTTGATCAAATACTTTATTATTTTGCCATATAATTTCAACATCTCAATCCAGTGATTGATGTCACAACAAATGGTATCAATCTTAATATGGACCTCTCTCTTAAGGTTAGAATTATTTTTGGGAGAATCTTTGTTCTAGTGGCCTCAGTTAACATTACGGCTCCAAGGAGTGGGTAGGGATGGGTCGACGAATAAAACCGTAAAAGTGAATAGAATAAAAATTAAATTAAATTAAAATTGGCTTCCTAATCAAATATCAATTGGAATTTCAAGAATTGAAACTACTCACTAAAGTTCGAGTACTAAATAAAACCATTTGGTTTCATGTAATTTTTGAAATCCAACAAGAATTGATGATTCCGATTCGATTTTGAATCACGAGGTTCAATTGTATGTGACTTTTTGACTATAACAAAACAAAAAATACAACTAAGTATTTTCTTATAAGGGTTTGTTACCTTTCATTATAGATGACAATGAATCGGGTATGGAGTAGAACGGCCATTTTCGTCGAATTTTTTTGTTACATTGCCCCACTCTCATACTTGGTTAAAGCGTGACGGGGCATGTTCGAGACGGTCCCTTATACCATTTATTGCTCTCGTTTATTTTATTTATTTATTTTATTTTTTGCTTGTATTTTTATATCTTTAATTAGTGAATATTATTACTTTTTTCTTTCCAATTTATTAAGAACAACTCATTTTCTCCTTAAAAATGATGATAAATCTTTTCTTTTTATTTAATAAAAATTTTAAATTTGGAATTTAATTTAAATAGGGCAAGTAGTGAGGCGGAGACTATGTTTTTTGTACCCGTCCCATACTCGCTTTAAGACAACGACTCCCGCCCATTTGAGGTAGGACTCATGGGTATTGGGTGAATTGTACGTGAATTCTTTTGTCATCCTTACTCCCTATAATAAGGTTGGCCCATCAAGCTATACTAAAATAAGTCAAAATAAATATTACATGACTTTTTAAAGAAAAATTGACAAGATGTGTAATTTTCTGTATTAAAAGATTTTCATCACAACGTAATTGTACGAAGATAAAGTGCATCGTTAATGTTTTTTGAGATCCTTGATTATCTTGTGGGTTGGTTTTGCTGTTTTTAAGCCAAAAAATGCATATAATAGGTTTGGTTAAATAGTGATATTTTTAATTATGAAACAAAATATACATGTCATTTGTCACTTGCTCAACCTCAACTAGGCTCGTTTTGTTGAATTATTTGGTTTCCATTCTGTCTTTCTATATTAGCTGTCCATTTTTTATTTTTTATTTTATTTCTTCATTAGGGTGGTGGGGTTAGATTTCGAAAATATCATTTATAGGTTGTCCATTTTAAACTTTGTTGACAAAATTCAGGAAAGGAGGGCTAGTATTAATTTATAATTATAGAGTCGTGACTTGTGAGAGAAAGGACAAAGGCAATTAATTTTATTTTGACATCCAATGTTGAGTCCGTGGGATAATTTAAACAAACACATAGTTAGCAAAAATATGCATTCTTTCAATAAAATAATTTTACATATTGACACATAATTTTTACGTACTTTTTAATCATTTATTCTCCAAAAAAGAAAAAATCATTTTTTTACAATTGTAACAATTCTATTCATCTGCCACAAGTGAAGACATATTAATAAATTTTCGAAGGTATGACAAACTATAATTAACCGCTGATCGGCAATAATAATGAAATTGTTTATTAATATTTAATTAAATAATATTAAAAAAAAATTAATCAATGTACAAATGTACTAAAATATAAGATTTATATAGATATGAAAATATAATCATAAGGGGTCGGAACTGTGTCACCCTCACAGTCACATACTAATATATCACCAACCAACTAGAATATCACCAACTCGTTCAAAATTAACAGAATGTTCATACGTAAATCTGGAAGCAAGAATAAAAATTTAAAATTCATCTTTGCATAAATTATAAATCTGCTTTACAAGAGAGCAATCCAACATCTTTTGGATTTTTTTTTTAGTTTAAAAAGACAAATATTCACATGTGAGTGAAAATTCACATACTCACATATTAAAACTCAAGTGGAGAAAGTCGGTGGCACGGTAGCCGATAGGGCACGAGACTCCATGGTCCACGGTGGCAGGAATGTCAACGAGCTGGGTCGAACCATCTCGTTATCTGAAACTCAAAGCTCAGGCTCAGCTCAAATAAAAATTGTTCAAACTTTTTTTGGCTCGAGTCGAGCCGAGCTTTTGCTCAACCTTTATCGAGTCAGCTTGTGATTAGTTATTTATTTTTATCTTTTTTTTAAATGTAGCTACACAGCTGTCTGGTATTGCAGGCTACTAGACGTATCTATTGCCATTTTTTTTTTTTAATTTGCTCACGGGTCGAAATTGGTCCTATGGATCAACGAGTTACACGGGCTGGCTCGGGCTCGAGTCGACACTACAAAATGGGGATCGGCCCGAGCCTCTATTGAGTTCTACCGAGCTGCAAGCCGAGTCGACTTGAGCTTTTTCCAAGTTGACGAACAAATTTGAGACCCCTAGGCATAGAGATAATCAGAGAAAGGCTAGAAATTGCAAATGTCGTGAACCAAATTTGATTGACAATGTAAATCAATGGGTATTTGGTTTTAGGGCAATTGGCCTAATCTTTAAAAGAACACAAAAAGGAAGAAAGGCCCACTACTACTACTACTACTACTACAAAAAAAAAAAAACCCAAACCAAACCTCTCATCTTCTTCATTTCGACCTTCCCTGCCCAGTTCATAGTCTTTCGGTGCTGCTACCTACGGTCCCAAAATCCAATGGTTCCAACAGAGTCCACACGGGTGGTTTCATGGGCTCGTCGGTGCTGGTTCCGTCCATACTTACTACTCAAAATTTGTATATTCAATATCTACTCAAAAATAATTATTATGATTAATGAGAGACAAATTTTGAGATTTTATTTGAGTACTTTCTACTTAAAAGTTAGTATCATGGAAACTTTTATAAAAGTCTCTAAAAGTCATAAAAATTTGAATACCCCATGACTTTTAGAGATTTTTTAAAAGTTTATAACAGTCTCAATTAAATACACAAATACTTTTAGAGAGTCTCTAAAAGTTTACATTGAATACACTTAAACTTTTTTAAATTTCAAAAAGTCATTAAAAGTCTCACACCCCCCTTAGTGAAATTTGTTTGAGTTGCACACGAAGCTATTGAATGTTCTTAACCTTCTTCTCATAACAAGCAATTAATTGTGATAAGTCAAAAATTTGGAAAATGGCCATGAAAGAAATGCAGTTCCTAATTCAAAATGAACATGGAAATCGATAGGTAAACTAAGAAATAGAAAGATGGTTGGATAATTCAAAATTATTTAGACTCGAATTTTGATTACCCATTAAGTTTTGCTACAAAGTAAAGAAGAAAAAAATATAAGAAAATAAAATTTTGACGTGAGATGATTTAGGGGTCTAGTGTTCAAAGATGTAATGTTTCTTGGTGTATGCAATTTTTTTTTTCGAGAAAACCGAATTCAATGCTGGTTCTCAAAGTAATACTGAAAATCGGACCGAAACCCGGACGAAAATCGACTAGTTCTTAACGCATGGTACAAAATCGACCTAATTAGTTTTTGAAGAATTTTATTCCATTTTTTCAAGCAATCTTGGAACTCAAAACCGTCGTATTGCTTCATGAAATTCATACAAAGTAAATCCCAAATTTCCACATTCTTCACTTCTTAACTGGGTTGTGATTTTTAATTTTATGAAGTTCATTTGTATTTTTATTTTTTGGTTTTTTAATTAAAGTTTTTAGGGAAGAAAATATAATTTGACCATTTTAACCCTCATTTAATTTGTCAATTTCAGCTAAACATTTAATTTAAGGGTTGACTAATGGATAAGTGGATGAAATCTATCAAATGGACTCTGGCTGCAATGGAAGTTAAAGGTTTGGGACTACGGCTGCAAAAATGAAAGTTTAAGGTGTATTCTGCAGCAAACTGAAATGTTTGAGGACCTCCGTTGCAATTTTCCCTATATCGTAATATTCTCAACATTCTAATAACCAGCTATTCATATTGTTCCAGCAATAACTACAAAAATGAACTTAAATGTTTACCTAGCTAGCTTGACGTAAATTTATGGTTAACCTAAATGGAGAAATTTCAAGAAAAGTGTATCTGTAATAGTGTATTTTAAGCAGCTCTAAGTATTCAAGATCAAAATAGAAAAGGATTGAAGTTTATTGTCTCGGCATTATATGTTGATAGCATCGAATAACAGATCTATGACTATTACATCTAAAATACTTCAATCGCAGCACAAGTCAAGTTCTTATACCTCTCTTGATTTTCCTCTGATAGCTCTGACTGTGCACTGAATTTTTATTTATTCGAGATTTCTATTTCCGTTTCCGTTGCTATTACTTGCAATAGCTGGAACATAACAGATATCGAAACACTACTCCTTTGCTAAGCCGGGTTGTTGTTTCTGAATTTGATGTTCAAGATTAGTAGATGAGGCGCTGCTTTCCTCTGCCGACCAAATTTCCTTGTTTGAAGAATTTGGAAAAGCCTTCGATTTTGGAGAATATTGGTTTTGAAACGAAATGGATTTTGGTTTCTGAATCTTATGTTCAAGATTAGTAGACGAGACATTGCTTTCCGCTGCTGATGAACCCCAGATTTTCGTCCCTTGAGAACTTTTGTCAAAATTTCTGTGGGTGAAATCTCGGTTGAAAATTCCCATAGTAATTAATCTTTGTTGCTGCAACTTCAAATGTATGTCTTGATTGATAGAAATCAATGACTCAAAGGAGGTCGCAAGATCACAATGAGGATTCAGGAATGAGCCCCTTTTTTGAACTCCATGACTTAAATCTGAAGTGCCCGCTCCATGTTTAAACACAGAAGGAAAATGAAAATTGAAGCCCATCAATGGAGAAGTTCCTGGAGTAAAGATTAAAATAAGGGATTGTTGGAGATTTTCCATTGCCGTCAGTACACATTTTTGTAGTGCCAGATGCAGTTGATAAAGTCCAAAGGGTGAAATATTTGCAGTGGCTGGTAAGTTCAATTTACCTCTATTAGATGATCCGGTGGAGTAGTGCTGTGAAACCCTCAAAGAAGACTTATTCTTCTTGTTTTTCCACCAGCCTCCACGGACATGGCCTGCACCCACTGGTAGGTTGCGCATGGTTCCTCCTTTTGTCCAGTACCTTCTGCATGTCTTACAATAATACCTCGGTTGTGTGAGACTGTAATTATTGTAGTAGCAAAATCTGGTGTCCGAGGAATCACATCTAGGGCACTTGAGGGCTGCTTCTTGTGGTGTTGCAGCCGTCTGATGGCTGCCGGAGCTCTGGCTTTTACCTTTTCTGGCCGTCTTTGCCTCCATTCTACCAGCTGGTGACATTCAGAACGTTCTACCGACCCTTGAAAAAGCGGCTTTCAAGGTCTCGCGTCTCTGGTAAATCACCTGAGGAGTGAGGACTGAGGACTGATGCATTTATTATATAGAGAGATAAGATGTATAGTGTGAGGGGGATAAGAGAGACTAACAAGAAGATGATGTAATAGCTCAGGCAGAATGAGGAGAGAGACGTGCAGAAGAAAAAGAACAAAATAGAGATATACATGCCAAGTGCCCAGAGTGGAAATAAACCAGCTGAATACAGAGATGATATACAGACTACAGTGAACTTGTTTTGTGTTACTACATCCCTGTGTGCCACATACAAACGAAATGTGATGACGAAAGCCACGTAGCATGCATTTGCCACCTCACGACGCGAACCACATACACCTTCCCCCCCCCCCCCCCCCCCCAAGCCCATTTATTTTAAGTATCAGCGTAGTAGAAAAAATAAAAATAAAAAAATTTGTCCCTTGGCTTAGTGTGCAAGTTCTGGGGTGTGCGCCTGAATAGTAAGAGACTCGCTAATCGCTAAGTGGTCCGCCCACTGGCGAACCTCCAGGCTAGGTGAAAGAGGATGATTGCGAACCTCTTATGGCCTGGAGTGGCGAGGCTGAGGGCGAACCTGTTTCCCTAAAGAGATCATGAAGTGATGCAAAAAAGCATGTGGTGGATAAATTTGTGGAGATAATCGTGCATAAATCATTGCATTATGGAAACTAATCACAAAACTAAAGAAATTGCAGCTAATTCGTACACCTAGAATTATGGTTATTACCTCATGTCATTTTAAAATTATTTTCTTTTCATTTATTATTTGGTCTTTTTCATTTATTATTTGGTCTTTATAGTATTTAAAAGACGATTATGTTTTTGTAATCCTTGGTTGCTTTTGAGGAAAACTAATAATATATTGGATTGTATTCACATCTTTCTCGATCCCACGTTGTTATTTTGGTACAGAGCGAGTCCACAATCCTGATCATGGCATCTAGACATTGGAGTCCAACTTGGGAAGCACAAGTAGTGGAGATCCAGCAGTGAGATGACACACATGCATCAGCACATGGTGACACAGGCCGTCTCCGAGTCTCAACAAAACTATTTTTCGCAACCGTATGGTCTTTCTTCGAACAACTGGTAGATCTAGGTCAATAGTGATAGACAAAAATCAATCCAGAATAATTATGCAGAAATGAATTGCATCGAAAAACCAAATACCATAGGGATCGATTCATACCTCTGGTCATTGATGATGTTGCAGAAGCTCTCCTTTCTACAGGTAATGGAACTCCCAAACTCCCAACACTCTTAATAGATGGTGTGTATTGTATTTTTTAGTGATTGAGCTTGGGGACCAAAACCTCTATATATATAGCCAAAACTTCCATCAAATTATGGCTTAGGTTACCAACCAATTGATAGTGAAACTGAAACTCATTAAATGTTGAAACTGAACCCATGAATGAGGACCATCAATATGACCGTTGAAGAAATGGAGAAATGGGAAGAGACTTCAACGGAAATGTGAAGAAACGGATTTGTTACAAATAGTACTATAGCGACATTTAGCATTGGATTACTTTTCACTTTAATAAGCAATAGGCCCCCCTCTTTGCTCGAGACCATGCCAATACTGACTTTGAATGCATCACAATGAAGCTCAAAAGGCAAAGAAAAATTAGGAAGGACCAAAATAGGTACTGAAGTAAGCTTGTGTTGTGCTTCGCAAGACCACAAGAATTTTCTCTCACCATATAGTTCGTTAATTGGAGCGATAATGGAGTTGAAATGGGGAATAAACTACTTGTAAAAAGTGTTAGGATGTTGTGGAACGTGGCACACAATCTCACTTGAAGTAGAGATAGAAAAATAATGAACACCGATATTTTACGTGGAAAACTCCCAAACAAATTAGGAGAAAAACCACGGGCAACTTGTAGACAGATTTCACTAACAGCAAAAAGATTACAACGACACTTCTAAATACAAGGAGATAACAACATTTAATCTCTCTTGTAATAGGAGAAAATTAAGTAGGAAAAACTTAGGAGAAACACTATTTTTTTCTCTCTAATATTTTCTCTCTACTCACTATAATTTCTCTCAACTCACAAGTGTTTTTTTTTCTCTCTCAAAATTGCATACTTAACAATCCATTCCAGCCTCTATTTATAGGCCATACACCGCCTAATTCATGTCAATTTAGTCAATAATAATGGCTGGAAATTGGCTGGAAGTTGCTGGTCATCAAGTGGCAAATAGCTGGTCATTAGTTGGACATTCCACTGCATGAATAAACTGGACACTTGTTGGCTGAATACCAATTCCATTTGCCTTCCTTTTTGCATGCCATGTTTACTTAATAAGGAAGAAATTGACTTGTTCCTTAGCAAGGAAGGAAATTTGACTTTATCTTAACATTTCTCCCACTTAAAGTCAATTTTGCAATCCTTCTTCCTTTTCTACACTTGCCATCTTTATGCTGCTCACATTTCTGCTAGGCCGATAGAAGATCGACACCAAATAAATTTGTCGTTGTTGATTGGCTTTGTTAACATATCAGCCAGGTTGTTTTTCGTATGGATTTTCTGTATATCCACACTTCCTTCTTCCACCTTCTCACGAACAAAGTGATACTGAACTCGTATGTGCTTTGTCCTTGAATGAAATGCTGGATTCTTTGCCAAATGCAAAGCGCTCTGACTATCACAAAACAGAGTAATCTTCTCTTGTTTGTGTCCGAGCTCTTCCAATAACATTTGCATCCATATTGCCTCTTTGCTAGCTTGTGTAGCCGCGACATATTCTGCCTCCGTCGTAGAAGTAGCCACGATAGACTGCAGTTTTGAAACCCAGCTTACAGCTCCTCCAGCAAGAGTAAACACATAACCTGAGGTGGACTTACTTTTGTCAAGATCACCTGCATAATCTGAATCAACATAGCCTCTAACAGTAAAGTCTGATCCTCCATAACATAATGCAACATTTGAGGTACCCTTGACATATCTCAAGATCCTCTTTACAGCATTCCAATGCTCTTTACCAGGATTCGCCATGTATCGACTAACCACTCCCACTGCTTGTGCAATGTCTGGTCTTGTACAAACCATAGCGAACATTAAGCTACCCACTGCTGATGCATACGGCACTCGAGACATTTCCATCCTCTCTGCTTCATTGCTAGGACTCATACTTGAGGATAACTTGAAATTAATAGAAAGAGGGGTAGAAATTGACTTACAATCCTGCATGTTGAAGCGTCGCAAGATTTTCTTCAAGTAGTTTTTCTGAGAAAGCCAAATCTTCCTATTATTTCTGTCTCGGTAAATTTGCATCCCTAGAATCTTGTTTGCTGGTCCTAAGTCCTTCATTTCAAATTCCCTAGCCAACTGTGCCTTTAAGTCTGTAATACGATCTTTGTTGGGGCCTGCTACCAACATGTCGTCAACATACAATAGCAGAATAATAAAGTTACCATCACCAAATCTCTTGTAGTAAACACAAGGATCTGAACTATGTCTGTTGTATCCAAGGCTCATGATGAAGGAATCAAATCTCTTATACCAACATTTCGGCGCCTGTTTGAGACCGTATAGAGATTTGTTCAACCTGCAAACCAAGTTCTCTTTTCCTTTTTCTTCAAAACCTTCTGGTTGGAGCATGTAAATTTCTTCTTCAAGTTCTCCATGAAGAAACGCAGTTTTCACGTCCAACTGCTCTAAACACAAGTCAAATGTAGCACACATCGCCAGGACTGCTCGAACTGTTGTAAGTCGAACAACAGGAGAAAATATTTCATTGAAATCTATACCTTCTTTCTGAGCAAATCCTTTTACCACCAATCTAGCACGATACCGCTCCACTTGGTCATTGCCATCTCGTTTGATCTTGTAAACCCATTTGTTTCCAATGGCCTTCCTTCCTTGTGGTTGTGGAACAAGATCCCATGTTTTGTTTTTATAGAGAGCTTCAATTTCTTCTTGCATTGCTACCATCCACAGAGAAGCTTCTTGACTTTTTGTAGCCTCATGGAAAGTTGATGGCTCTCCATCCTCTGTCAGTAGGCAATATGCAACATTTCCCTCCATAATATATTCTGAGTGCCAAGCTGGTTCTTTTCTCTCCCGAGTTGACCGTCAAACTTGTGGAGTTGCAAACTCAGCTTGTTCTTGTTCATCGTGCTCTGGTGCTGCTTCAGAAAAATTTGGAACTCCTTGTTCTTTCCTTTCTTCAACTTCAACTGTAGTAGTCTCTGGTTTCTCTTTTAAAGTGCTATCATTTTCTTGTACCTTATCTTCTACAAATACAACATCCCTGCTGATTAACACCTTGTGGGCAGTGGGATCCCACAGGCGATACCCCTTAACTCCATCAGCATACCCTAAGAAAATACATTTCCTGGATTTTGGATCCAGCTTCGATGTTTCTTGGGTGTTGTACATAACATAAACAGGACTTCCGAATGTATGTAAGCGAGAATAATCAACTGACTTACCAGTCCACATCTCCATCGGTGTTTTCAGATCAATTGCGGTTGATGGTGACCGTTGATCACATAACAGGCGGTCTTGACTGCTTCTGCCCAAAATGACTTGGGCATCCCCGCAGTTCTCAACATTGCTCTTGTTCGTTCTAACAAGGTTCTGTTCATCCGCTCTGCTACTCCATTTTGTTGTGGAGTGTACGCCACTGTAAGTTGTCTTTTGATACCTTCTTGTTGACAGAAGCTATCAAATTCAATACCAGTATATTCTCCTCCATTATCTGTCCTTAGACACTTGATCTTCTTATCAGATTCAAGCTCAACCCGCGCTTTGAATATTTTGAAAACTGGAAATACGTCTGCCTTCCTTTTGATTGGATACACCCAACATCTCCTGGAGTAATCGTCAATAAAAGTTACAAAGTATTTTGCTCCTCCTAGGGACAAAACTGGTGTTTGCCAAACATCGGAATGAACCAAATCCAAGATAGCTTTACTTCTAGCAGTGGAACTGCTGAACTTCAATCTGTGTTGCTTACTGGTAACACAATGCTCACAAAATGGTAATGAAACCTTTTTGAGCCCTGGAAGAAGCTTTTGTTCAGCAAGAATCTTCAAACCTCGTTCTGACATGTGGCCAAGCTTACGGTGCCACATCTTTGTTAATTCTTCTGCCGAACTTGCCAACGCAGTAGATGCTTCTCCTTCTTGTTGTGTTTCTCCTTTAAGCATGTACAAATTTGCAGCTATCTTTTCAGCTTTCATCACCACAAGCGCTCCTTTAACAATTTTCAAGATCCCATCTTGAATATGGGTTTTACACCCACTATCATCTAATTGTCCCAAAGACAATAAATTTTTCTTCAGGCCTTTCACATGTCGTACCTCCTTGATAGTGCGAACTGTGCCATCATACATTTTCAATTTGATGGTACCAATACCAGCGATCTCCAAGGCATGATCATCGCCCATAAACACAGATCCTCCTGAGATAGGTTCATAATGATGGAACCATTCCCTCCTTGGTGTCATGTGCCATGTAGCTCCTGAGTCCATAAGCCAGACATCAGAAAATTGTTTTCTGCCTTCTTTTGTTGTTGCCTCGCTGTATAAAATTTCACCATCATCTGAGGTGCTTGCTACACAACCCTGAGCTTTTGATGTCTCAGAACCTTTCCCTTTGGCTTCTTCATTCTTCTTGAAACTCTAACAATCCTTCTTTAAGTGCCCTTTCCTGCCACAGTAATAACACTTGACATTTTTCTTACTTCTAGATTTAGATCTACCTTGATTTTGACTCCCACTGGAGCCACGTTCTGTTGATCTGCCTCTCATCATTGTCAAAGCTTCAACTTGTTGTGAGCTTCCTGATCTATCTTCTTTGTTCTTGCGCCGACTTTCTTCTTCAAGAACCGCAGCTGCAATATCATCGAAGACTAGAACTTCAACGTTGTTTGTTATGTTGATGATGAGTTGATCATACGAATCAGGTAGACTTTGAAGTAGAATTTCAGCACGTTCACCCATCTCTATGTTATGCCCCATTGATGTGAGCTGTGAAAATAAAGTGTTGAGGGTGTTGATGTGGTTGGTTACCGTAGTTGCCTCCATCATCCGAAGGGTATAAAGCTTTCTCTTCAAGAAGATTTTGTTGTGTAGTGATTTGGCCTCATACAATTTTGTCAGAGTATCCCATATCTCTTTTGCTGTCTTTTTCTCCGCCACACTTGACAATACTCCATCAGCTAGTGTAAGGTGTAGATTAGCAATAGCATTGCCATCTATCTCATACCACTTGCCGTCGTCAGTGATTTCATCTGGCCTATCTCCAATTGCCGCCAAACAGTTATCTTTTCTCAAAACTGCTTTTATTTTCATTTTCCACAATGAGAAATTATTCCCATTGAACTTCTCTATTTCGTACTTCGTCGCCATTATTTGAAGATGCCTCCTTTCCACTAACTGGATCTAACTGTAGCACGAAAATCGGCTATAATCCCGGCGCT